>QRFJ01000480.1:715109-808935 GCA_006176705.1 Cocos nucifera | reverse complement strand
TGGCCTTTATTTCTTGTTAGGATGGTTCTCCTTTCGTTTCTAACAGGATCATCGGGACATGAAAGGATCGTTGAGAGTGTCTCTCTTCTTTGACCTGTGTTAGGATGAGTTCTTCTCCTATTCCTGACATGATTGGTCATTACCTTTGTTAGGGCGAGGTCTTCTCCTATCCTTTATAGATCATTGGGCACAAAGGAGCTATTGAAAGAAACCTCTCTCTCCTCCTATCTTAAATAATCGGAGGTCTTCATCTGTATCAAAATGAGGTTCTCCTTCTATTCCTGATATGACTGATTTTTACTCTTATTAGGATGAGGTTCTCCTCCTATTTTTAACGAGGTCATCGGGCATGAAAGGGCCATTGAGAGGGCCTCTCTCCTTTGACCTATGTCAGGATGAGGTTCTCCTCCTATTTCTAACATGGTTGGCCATTATTTTTTTTAGAACGAGGTCCTCCTCCTATACCTAACAAGGTCATTGGAGCATAAAAGGACCATTGAAAGGACCTCTCTCCTTCTTCTATCTTAAATAACCAGAGGTCATCTTTGATTGATGTTCTTGTTAAGTCTGCTTTCTTGGTCTTGATTTTTTTTTGGCTTGAATTTGGGCTTGGTAGTTCATTCTTGGTTGCAATTTTGACATTGACTCAGCTATGATTTTAACTTTAGCTTGATTGTGGTTTTAACTTTAACTTATCCTTAATTCTGACATTGGCTTGGCCTTGAATCTGACCTTAGCTTGGCTTAGGCTTTAACCTTGGATTAGTTTTATTTTATTTTTTTTATGAGCTTGACTTATTGAGGTTAAATTTCTATTAGCCTCAGTCTTTTGAGCTTGAACCTATATAGACTTCGAACTTGTATGATCTTTGCCTCAAATTTATCTTACTTTCACTTTGGATAGATCTTGAACTTGACCTTGGTTTGATCTTGAGCTTGACCTCGAATTGGTTTGAGATTTGACTTTAGCTTGACTTAGATTTTGACCTCATATTGATCTTTTGATGAGCTCAGCTTAATGAGGTTGGGTTTTTGTTGGCCTTGGATTTGTATGATTTTTACCTCGAATTTATTTTGCTTGCACCTCGAATGAGTCTTGAACTTGACCTCGAATGGGTTTAGATTCTAACTTCAGCTTCAGCATTTATTTTCACTTCAACTTTAGCCTTAGTTTCTTGAACTTAGTTTTAATTGGCTTTGGGTTTCACCATGATTTTGGTATCCTATAGATCTGCAATAAAGAAAAGAGAAAAAAAATAAAATAATAATGGATAGAAGTTTGGAATTTTTTTACCATGAGTTCTCTATTTGGGAGATCTTGAATTTTGTTTGATCTCCTTTTGTTATTTGATTTGAGCTTTTATGTTGGATTACTCTAGTTCAGATCAGACTTTGTCTTCTTCTTCTTCTTCCTTTTTTTTCTGTATTAACTTGGCTTTGGGTGGAATTCACAGGGCCGAGTATGGAGGTTGTGGCTTTTTAATGGTGGCTTTGAGGTTATTCCAAGTCAGCTTCGGCTGTTTAATGTGCACGAGAGGACTTCAGAAAAGTTGAATGTATGCATAGAACTTCCGGCCATATTAAAAACAGACTTTGGCACCCATGCACGAGGACTTCAGGGGGCATGCTTGGATGCACGGAAGAGAGGAGATCGGAGGGGTCACCGTGTTGCGCTTGGGAGCGCAGGGAGGAGCTCGATCTCATCCTAACAAAGATAATGGCAAACCATGTTAGGAACATGAGGAGAACCTCATCCTGACATGGGTCAAAAGGAAGAGGCCTTCTCAATAATCCTTTCGTGCCTCGATGATCTTGTTAGAAATAGGAGGAGAACCTCGTCCTAACAAAAGTAAAGCCCAGCCATGACAAGAACAGGAGGAGAATCTCGTCCTAACATGGATAAAGGTCCTTACAAGAAAAATGAAGACCTTCAATTTTTAAGTAGGAGGTAATGGAGAGAGGCCTTCTCAATGGCCCCTTTTGTGCTTCGACAACTTAGTTAGGAATAGGAGGAGGACCTCATCCTAATAAGGATAAAAGCCAACCGCATCAGGAGTAGGAGGAGGACATCATCCTGATGTGGATAAAGATTCTTACAAGAGACGTGAAGGCCTTCGATTGTTAAATCTAAGGTTGAATATCAAGATCTTCAGAAATCTGAGCTGAGAATGTCAATGTGTAGATTTTGAGTTTAAATGATAAAAAAGGATATGTCTTTGGTAAGTTCAATCTGATATACTTCCTTCATCCGAACTAAGGCTCGAACTCGAAAGTAGGGGGGTTATTGTTAGGAGATTTTTGTACTAGCCAAAGACATGACAATACTAATTAAATTGAAGGTCATCAAAGGCTTAGGCCGAGATCCTATTTTTGGTCGAGCTTGAAGTTATCAAAAGATGGAAGCCAAGATCTTCAAAAGGCTAAATTAAAGGTTATTGAAAGCTGAGGCCAAGATCCTATCTCAGGCCGAACTTGAAGTCAACAAAATATGAAAGCCAGGATCACAAAATAGGCTGAATTGAAGGTCATTGAAGACTGAGGTCGAGGTCCTATTTTAGGTCGAGCTTGAAGTTATCAAAAGATGGAAGCTAAGGTCTTCAGAAGACTGAGGGCGAGGTCCTATCTCAGGCCAAACTTGAAGTCATCAAAAGATGAAAGCCAAGGTCTTCAAAAGGTTGAATTGAAAGTCATTAAAGGCTGAGGTCGAGGTCCTATCTCAAGCCGAGCTTGAAGTTATTAAAAGATGAAAGCTAAGATCTTTAGAAGGCTGAATTGAAAGTCATTGAAGGCTGAGGCCGAGATCCTATTTTAGGCTGAGCTTGAAGTTATCAAAAGATGGAAGCCAAGATCTTCTTAAAGCTGAATTAAAGGTCATGAGAAGGCTGAGGTCGAGGTCCTAATTCAGGCCGAACTTGAAAGGATTGAAGTCCTAATTGAAGATGTTCCAAAGGCTGAAGTCCCCACTCTTGACTCCAGGTTGTCAACGTACATAATTAAGAGATGGTTCCTCCCTCTTGCATGCCATGAGAGGATAATACCTGATACGATTCCTAAAAATATTCTAGTGGACAAACAAAATATCTCTGATAACTCATTGTTCTTCCATGATTAACAACCCACGAGCCATCCTAACAAACTCTAGATCCTTCTATAAAAAGAGAAAAAGAGAGACCCCAAGGTATGCAGACTCTTCTTTCTTAAATGCTCATCTCTTTCTTCTATTGAATGAAAAACTGACTTGAGCATCGAAAGATCTCCACCGGAGCCAACTTCGATCGAGAATTTTTCTTATAGGTACAGCCACCCCCATCCCATCACTGTCGATTTGCCGTCATTGCGCAACTCTAGCCAACCCGACATTGAGACAGATTTTCATGTCAACAAATACTATTAAAGTTTCACTTCAATCGAATATTGTTATGATGGTCAATTTAATATGGAATGATTTCGGCCGTTAAATAAGAAACAAGTGATCAAAGGGCCAAACAACATCCGATTATGAGATAATTTTTTAGTTAAATGATCTTTGCTATAATTTTAATCATTTTATATGACGATGATTATAAAATTTAAATTATTTTTATATAAACTGTTCACGTTAAGCAGACTTGCAAAAGCATGAGTATAATTACTAATGGAGTTTAAGAATGGATATCAAGCGACATATATTTTTAGATCATTCTTAGATCTACGAGTTGAATTTTATGATCACCACCATAAAAATGATTAAAGTAGTAGCAAAGATCATATATAAAAAAATTAACTCATAATCGAACATTGTCTGATCCTTTGATTACTCATTTATCATTTAACGACCAAAATTATCCTATACTAAATTGACCATGATAACGATATCCAATTGAAGTAAAATTTTGATAGTATACTATAAAGATCATCAAGATCATCATTGTAGGTTTTTGGATTCATCGTAGATCTTCATCCATTAGATCATCACATCGTCATTCATGATTGTCAAAATCAAATTTTTCTGATCGATGAAGCTAGGGCCATCGGATCGAGACGGTCTTCTATGACGATACTGTAATGATAATTATTTAGATAATGGATGATGAAGATGGATATTAAATTTTAAAATTATATAATATTTAGAGTAAAAATTTTTAAAAAAAATTTGAACCTATGATAGTGGTTACTGAGAACTGCTACCTTAGATCTATTGCAGTGATTTCATAACCGCTGCCATAGATCTATGGCAATGGTTCTCAGTAACTACTATCATAGATCTATGACAGCAGTTCAAAAATCACTACCATAGATTAGGTTATTTTTGCCCAGCCCACCCTCAAATTGATTTTTCCTCCGCCAATCGCTCTCTCTCCCTCCTCTTTATCATCGATGAGGCTCCACCCCTTCCATTTCTTTTTCTGGCTGGTGCCGCCTCCTTCCCAACCTCCTATTGGCTCCTCGGTCGGCCCAATCGTCGGCTCCACCACCTCCTCCTCCTCCTTCCCCGTCCTCTCTGCCACCTCCCTACTTGCTCCTTCTTCTCCGACTGGCCTGGCCGCTGGCCCTACCACCTCCCCTCCTCCTTCTTTCCCGACCGACTAGTCCATCGGCTCCGCCACCTCCCCCTCCTCTCTTCCCTCGATCTGATCACCCCCTCCCTCTCTGCTACTCTATTTTCCGACCGTCGGCTCCACCACCTCCCCTCCTCCTTCTTCCCTCGGCCGGCTTGTCCGCTGGCTTTGCCACCTCCCCCTCCTCTCTTCTCGGCCTGATCACCCCCTTCCTTCTCTCTCTACTCTCTTTTCGGACCAACCTAGCCAGCTCGACCGTCGCCCCGACCCCTCCCTACTCTTTCTCTTTCTTTCTCTCCTCTCTTCCCCCGACTCGATCCATCCCCTTCCTGCTCTCTCTTTCTCTTTCTCTCTTTCCTCTTTCTCTTTCTCTCTCTAGATCTTTCTCTCTCTCTCTCTCTCTCTTTCTTTCTCTCTCTCCTCTTTCTCTTTCTCTCTTTTCTCTCTGTATCCTACTATCTTGTATCTCTCTCGTAGGCTATCTTCAGTCCTGTCGTCTTCCTCTAGCATCATTATCGGCAACCCTCGGAGCTCTATACGATCCCCTCTCCATAGCCACATGTATGATTTTATTTTTTTAAATTTTATAGTAATATTTATTAATCATTTATAATATTTATAATTATATTTATAATATTTATAATAAATATTTATTATAAATATTATAATTATATGTCGGTCGTGGATCGTGCCGGTGGGTAAGAGAACTCCTATCGGTTGATTCTGATCCATGTCAGTGGATTCTGGACCGAGTGGTGTCGGCAGCCTTGGACTATGTCGTGTCAGCGGTTGTGGATGATCCTGTACCATGCCGACGATCTTGGATTGTACCAGCGATCAATGATCGTGGATGGTCCTATACCATGTCAGTCGATAAGGAAACCCCCACCGGTGGGTTCTAGGTCGTGCCGACGGTCGTGAGCTAGGTTAATGTTCATTTACATTATATAGGTTAATGTTCATTAACGTTGCAGGTCATGATGGCACCGAAACACCATCTTGCATAGACAGAAATGCTTGGTATACAGTGCAATTCCGCTTAGAGGGGGAGGGAATCCTTTGCATTATCTACTATAATTTATCAGATGTCTACAACGAGCTCAACCTATCCATGTAGACATATCAGAAAGAACAATCATCTAGATTAACCAAAATAAATTTTTACAAACCTTCATATTGATTTTCAATGCAATATTTTTTAGATACTGCTTGTTTCTCGTACTAGATACGTGCTTTGGTAAGCAGCATCTGAGCCTCCAACATCAGCGACATCTTCGGCACATGCTCCATGACTGCATGTTGTTAAAGCATCAAATAATAATTAAAACTGATCTTCCTATTAATTAGAGCACACTACTATAAAAATGGTCTATGGCAGTGCTTACTATGACAGCGATTTTTGAAACCGCTATCATAGCTCCTACGACAGTGATTTTCGTTAACCGCTGCTATAGATCGGACCTATGGCGGCGATTTTTGTAACCACTATTATAGGTCCGACATATAGCAGCGATTACAGAAAATCACTATCGTAGGTCCGACATATAGCAGCGGTTATAAAAAATCACTATCATAAATTGACCTATAGCAGCGGTTCATTGTAACCACTGTCATAAGTCGGACCTATAGCAGCGGTTAGTAGGAACCGCTGCTATAATCTGATTTATGACAGCGATTAATTATAACCGCTGCCATATATATATATTTTAAATATTATATAATTTTAAAATTTAATGTCCATCTTCATTGTTCATTATCTAAATAATTATCATTAAAGTGTCGTCACAAAAGGTCGCTTCGATCCAATGACCCTAGCTTCGTCGATCAGAAAAATTTAATTTCGATGATCACGAACGATGATGCGATGATCTGATAGATGGAGACTTTCGATGGATCCAAAAACCTACAACGATGATCTCGATGATGTTTGTAGTGTACTATCAAAGTTTCACTTCAATCGAATATCGTTATCTTGGTCAATTTAGTATAGATTAGTTTCGACCATTAAATGATAAACAAGTGATCAAAAGATCAAATGGTGTTCGATTATGAGATTATTTTTTTTTATAAATGATCTTGGCTACTACTTTAATCATTTTTTATGGTGGTGATTATAAAATTCAACTCGTGAGATGAAGAAACAATCTAAAACTATATATCTCCTGATAACCATTCTGAAACTTCACTGGTTGTTATGCTCATGCTTTTATAATATCTGCTTAACATGAACAGTTTATATAAAAATAATTTAAATTTTACTATCATCATCATATAAAATATTTAAAATTATAACAAAAATTATTTAACTAAAAAATTATCTCATAATCGAATGCCGTTTAACCCTTTGATTGCTTGTTTCTAATTTAACAATCGAAATCATTCCATACTAAATTGACCATGATAACGATATCCGATTGAAGTAAAACTTTGATAGTATGCTACAAACATCATCGAGATCATCATTGCAGGTTTTCAGATCCATCAAAGATCTTCATCTATCAGATCATCACATCATCGTTCATGATCATCGAAATCAAATTTTTCTGATCGATGAAGCTAGGGCCATCGGATCGAGGCGATCTTTTGCGATGACACTCTAATAATAATTATTTAGATAATGAATGATGAAGATGGATATTAAATTTTAAAATTATATATATTTTTAAAAAAAATATTTACCCCTCCTTCCCCCTCCTCCTCCCACCTTCCATCCCCGACTGCCCCTCCTCGCCACCCGCCAACCCCATCTAGCCCATCACCCCTCCATCCGACCCTTCCTTGACCCCCAGCGAAACCCTCCCTCCGACGAACCCCATCCAATCCTCCTCGGTCCTCCACAAAATCTTCTTTTCAACGAACCCCTCTCCACCCTCACTCGGCCTCTCCATGAAACCCACCCCCCCCGCCCCCCATCCGACCCTCCCTCGGTCCCTAGCGAACCTCTCTTCGACGAACCCCCATCCACCCTCGACCCTCCTCCGATCCCCTATGAAACCCCTTCCCCACACTCTATCCTCCTTCAGCCCCGGTGCGAAATCAAACCCCCCTTCCGACAAGCCCCCTCCACCCTCCTTCGGCCCCCATGAAACCCCACCCCACCACCACCACCATTCTGATCCTCTCCCGATCGAGTGCGAAGCCTACTTCGACCTCCTCATCACTGTGCCCCCCTCCCCTTGCCCCCCATCCCCAACTATCCCTGCTCTCTCTTTCTTTTTTTCTCTCTTCTCTATCTCACTATCTTGCTTTTGTTTCGTAGGTTACCTCTAGTGCTGTTATCCTTCCTCTAGCATCATCATCGACGACCCTCGGAGCTTTTGATGTGACCCACACTCTATAGCCATAGGTATATTTTTTTTAATTTTATAGTATTATTTATTAATCATGTATATTTATAATAATTTATAGAATATTTATAATAAATATTATAAATATTTATTATAAATATTATAATTATCTGCATGTCATAATTTTTGAGCCATGCCGTGGGGGTAGCCTTGGACCGTGCCATGTCGGCAGCTGTGAACTAGATCTGTCAATGGGTTAGGTTCAGATCGGAATCTGGATATTCAAATTTAGATTCAATTTTAATTACTGGTATTGGATCCGAACCCAAATACTCGATGAATTTATACTTAAGAGAGGAAGGAAGGGATCTGACCTCGCCGCCATTATTGGGAGGGAGGGGGTCCGGCCTCGTTGACGAGGAAGATCGAGAGAGGAAGAGTGGAAGATCGAGAGAGCAAGAGAGGGAGGGAGGGGGTCTGGCCTCGTCGGCATCACTAGAAGGGATGGAGTCCAGCCTTGCCGGCGAGAAAGATCGAGAGAGTGAGAGAGGGAGGGATGGGGTCTGGCCTCGTCGACGAGGGAGATCAAAAGAGGGAGAGAGAAAGATCGAGAGATAAAAAAGTTAGGAAAGAGGGGTTCGGCCTCGCCACCATCGTCGATGAGAGAGATCGAGAGAGGGAGTGATTCGAGGAGATGGCACATAGTCAAGTCAGCTCAGATACACAGTCGAGCTGGCTCGAGTCGTGATCGAGCTGGTTGGGGGAGTATCTTAGTTGGATGTCTTAGACACGGAGCCGACTCGGCTTTCAAGCAAATAGAATTTGATATGTCTCTCAAAGGTTCCAACTTTAAGTCCTAAGGTGCCACCATCATCTACTTTATTCTTTTTTTGATTTTTGGATTAACACCAATGTTCGCACAAGAGATCGAATCTACGACTGTTGCTCATCCTTAATTATTTATGAATGTAATTCATGTTGTAGAATTTATTGCATAACATTTTCTGGATGTTTATATCATGTTGCTTTTATTTATTGCATTATATAACGATAGACCCGTCAATTGATTAGTGTACATATTAGAGACTATTTATTGATGCTATACTAATATTATTGTTCAACATATTATATTGATTAATGTTTATTAATATTGTAGGTCATGATGGCACCGAAATATCATCTAGCTTTCACCCCTGTCATTCGACAGGTTACGTGCAGTTCAGCATCTGAGGAGTAGTCGGAGCATACTCCATCCACCTCGATATCAGCTACTTAGGAACCTCCACCATTGGTATCTACTCCATCGATAGCATCTACTCCATCGACAGCTGAGCCTCTATCGTCGTCCATATCTGAGGCACATGCTACTACGCAGGCATCTGAGTGTACGTTTTTATTATATTAGCATAACTTTATTTTTTATATAGTATTTGTATACTTATATATTTGCATAACGTATTTGCATTGTAGGTGCATCATCCAGCCGAATATTTCATGGTTCCATACGTATGGCATACGTGTGGAACCACCAGCATTAGGTGATGGTCTATTATGATGCGGAGGGGAGGTCGGTAGGGGAGACCGCGCAGAAGATGCATTCCTTTTCTGAAGTACTTGTGAGGCAGTCGGACATCATTCTCGTAGAGCCTAGAGATTGACATTTAATGGATGCTGCCGTCAGGGACCGGGTATGGGAGGAGATATGGGTAAGCATGTGCATCTTAGTTATATTTATGCATTTTATATGTTTACACTATATATGTTTGATTAGAATAATTTTGTAACTGATTTTTGATAAATTTATGCAAAGAAGGTATGACTTTCTCGATCATGAGAGGGCTCGAGATGCTCGACTGAAGAAGATCGAAAAGTTGTACCAAAATTACAAGATCAAGCACCATAGAGGATGGCTCGAGAATCGATGAGACACTTCGAAGGAGCTTATTCCCTGGATATAGGACTGTCCTCCGAGTCAGTGAAAGAGGATAGTTAGACATTGGAGGAGCCAGGAGTTTGAGGTAAAATTCTTAACTTTTTAATTTTTTAATATATTTAAAATTTTATTTAAATATTTATTATTTATTTGAATACTTGTTAGGCTATCTTCCGTCAGAATTGGGAGAACCATGCAATCCAAGAGTATATGCACACTCTAGGCCACGAGTCTATGGCCAGTCGTATACATAGAGAGGTAATTAATTTTAAATCTTACTAGATAAATTAAATTCATATTTTTTATCATCTTTCTGATAAATTTATTCTTTGTTATAGCTAATGAAAGATGGAGTGATGCCCAGTCGTAGCGAGATCTTTCGATCCAATCGCACGGACAAGATGGATAGGTCGATGAACGCCGCGATCGAACGTATTTTTATAAGTATTAAATATATTAGTATATATGATTAGTATTATAGTATTTCTTATAAAATTTTATTTTAATTTATAATTATAGGATCAATTAGATGCCCTCACGAGCGAGGGCCTAGATACCTCTGGGCTCCACGATCATTTATCTCAGGTCTTGGGGCTTGAGCACTCTAGGAGGATTCGATGCAGGCCCGGACACACGCTGATGAGCTACTGATTCGAGGTGAGCATCTCCTCATAGACTTTCGGTATCGTCAGTCGGGAGGAGCTTAAGGAGTCGTTGGCATGGGTAGATCATGCTGCGATGCGGACAGATCGGGCTGAGGAGCGTGCATCTCATCTGGAGGGCATCGTGAGAGATATGATGTCGACGCTCAGTGCATGTTTTAGAGTCACGAGCTTCGAGAATATGTTGGTCCACATTCCAGCTCTGGCTCCAGCTCTGGCTCTTGGTGACAACGATGATGATGTAGATTTAGAAAATTTTTGATGTATTTTATTTTTTAAAAAAATATTATAATAAATTTTATTCGATAATAAAATTTTAGCATTTCAAAATAATTTTTATGTTTATTATATTTTCTATATTATATATCTATATTTATCAGATAAAATATATAAAAAATAAAAATTTTATTTTTTTTAATTATTCAAGATCTACGATAGTGGATTTTATAATTGCTGCCATATCTGTGCTAACCGCTGTAATAGGTTCTTAGTGCAAATGGTGCCAATCGCTGTATTAGACCTATGGTAGCGATTAAAAAATCACTGCTATAGATTATCTATGGCAGCGATTATATAACCGCTATCATAGGATCGATATATTACAACGATTTATAAATCACTGCAATATGTCATCTATGATAATGGTTTAAACAACCACTACAAAAATTACTATCATAGAGCTACGGCGATAGTCGCAGTGGCAGCGATTAAAAAATCGCTGTCATAGCCTATGACAGCGATTTTTTGGGCTACGACAGTGGTTACGAACTGCTGCTGTAGTTCTTTTTTGTAGTAGTAACAGTAGTGAGTCAGATGTTAATTTTCTTGAGGATTGAAGGTTAAGTTGCATTCAATTTAATAAAAAAATAAATTAATCTTTAAAATAAAAATTTAAATAAATAAATTAAAATAAATTAATTAAGATTTAGTAAATTAAAATAAAAGAAAGTAAATTTTAATTACTTAAATTTTTTTAGAATTAAGAAAAGATAGATAGAGAAAATTATCTAGGGTTTCAGTTTCATCTTTCAATATTCAAATCTATAATTAATTCATGCAATCTTTTTATTATCAACATGCAATCTTATAAGGTATATATTTCATTGATCAGATTCTAACATAACTTATTCTACCGAGCATGAAGCATATCTAATACAATCATGATCCATCTCACTGACATAAACTATTTAGATCATGCATTCAAAGAATATAATTCTAATTTAATTCCTATAATTTATTATAATTTGAGCACAAACCGTATCTATCTACGATTACGATCTATCTTCTTAGGTATAAATTATAAAAAATTAAATATTAAAATATAAATCTTATAATTTATTTTAACTTGAGCATAGATCGTATCTATTCATGATCATGATCTATTTTTTTAGCTATAAATTATAAGAAATTTCAATATGAGAGCATAAATAAGAAGGACATATAAAAGATGAAGAAATTTTATTGCTCAACAAAAAGAAAGACAGGTTAAAATTATAAACTCTCATGCTTGAAAGATTTTTCTTATTTTTCTGGATACGAGACTTCTAGCCATACATAGTGTTGATCTTGCTAGCTTTCGGCATCATCAAATCTCCCAGACAAAAGAAAAAGAAAGAAAGAAGGAGAGAAGAAGAGAAGGGAGAGAAAAGAGAGCTTGGAGGGCCTATTTTCCCCTCAAAAGGGGTCTCTCTTGTTTCTTTGGCATATTAGGCTATTAAATAGAGGAGAAAATCAAGAGTTTTTGGATTCTTGTTGAGCTCAAATCAGAGTCCAGATCGAATTTAATCACTTAAAATAGTTCTAGTCGTTGGATCTTGATCAAACGTCCCAAAATCACTCAAAAATCCACCAAAATCGGCTCTAGATTGATTTTCAGTCATAGGATCTTAATTTGGAGTGATATCGGCTGTCGGATTGTGCTCAAGAAGCCTGGGAAGTCTTGTTCAAACCCAAAAATAATATCAGCCATTGGATGACTGCTGATTGCCTTCTCACCCATCCGTCGTCCAAATCGCAGCCATCCATCAACGCTCAAATCACAGCCATCGGATCTGAATCGGGATCGCTCTCAACCACTAGATCATGCTTTTATTATGCTCGTGGACCATCATGGACTGAATGCAGCATAGACCCAAACTAATCCCCATGCATCTAGCCTGATGAAATGATGAATCTGCCCTTGTACACCATGATAAAAAAATACGTAGACCTCTTAGCGGTCTAGGTTTGCCATGTGGCAACCGCTGATTGGTCGCGCCTACTAAGTTGGCCGATCTGCACCTATTCTATGGACCGATCGATCGATCCATCGTACATTGATCTAATTTTTTTAATTTTTCTTTTATTTTAAAATTATGGGCTTAATAATTTTTTTATTTTAGCTTCGATTTGAGTAAAATTTATTGCATTGGAATCCATAAATCGAGCTCTTCGCATTGGTGGCTTCTTTTCTATAAAATATAAATAAAAATATCAATTTTTTAAAAATAAATTTTAATTATTATATATTTTAATATTTTTATTTAGTAATTTATGATAATTATCACTCCATCCATCGATTGAGTCTCCACTGGTATCCACGCCGCATGATTCCATGACCAGTGAGTGCATGTTTTTATTATGTTATTTATTTATTTATATATATAATTATTGTACACTCTTATATATTTGCATAATATATTTTTATTGCAGGTGCATCATTCAGTAGGATATTTCATGATCCCACATGCATGCTGCATGTGTGAAACTGTCAGCATCAAGTGATAGTGGACTATGATGCGAAGGGGAGGCCAGTAGGAAAGACCGCATGAGAGATGCATTTTTTTTTTTGGAGTGCTTGTGAGGTGGTCTGACATCATTTCGATACTGTCAATAGACTAGCGATTGATGGACGCTGGTATCAAGGGCTGGGTATGAAAAGAGATATGGGTAAGTATATCTTAGTTATATTTATGCATTTGATATTTTTATATTATATTTTATTTATATAATTTCGTAACTGACTTCTGATAATTTTGTGCAGAGGAGGTATGACTTTCAAATCACGAGAGGGCTCGAGATGTCCAATTGAAAAAGATTAGAGAGTTATACCAAAATTATAAGATCAAGCTCCATAGAGGATGGCTCGAGTATCGACGAGATACTCTAGAGAAGCTTGTTCCTCAGATTCAGGACTATCCCCGGAGTTAGTGGGAGGGGATGGTTAGACATTGAAGGAGCCAGAAGTTCGAGATTTAATTTCTAACTTCTAAATTTTTTAATATACTTAAAATTATATTTAAATATTTTTAAATACTCATTATTTATTTGAATACTTGTTAGGCTACTTTTCCTCAAAACTGAAAGAATCGGGCAGTCCATAAGTATATGCACACTCTCGATCGTGAGTCTATGGCCAGTCGTATGCATAGAAAGATAATAAATTCCGAATCTTATTAGATAAATTTAATTAATATTTTTTTTATATTTTTAATAAATTGATCTATTGTTATAGCTGATGAGAGATAGGATGATGTCCAGTCGTAGCGAGATCTTCCGATCCAGCCATATGGACAAGAAGGGCAGGCCGATGAATGCCGCGATCGGAAGAATTTTTGTAAGTAATAAATATATTAGTATGATTAATATTATAGCATTTCTTATAAAATTTTATTTAAATTTATAATTATAGGAGCAGTTAGATGCACTTGCGAGCGAGGGCCTGGATACCTTTGGTCCCCATGACCATCTATCTCAGGTCTTGGGGCCTGAGCACTCTAGAAGGATTTGATGCAAGCCTGGACATACGCCGAAGAGCTACTAGTCTGAGGCAAGTATTTCTTCATGTGTTTGCAGTGTCGTCAGTCGGGAGCATCTTGAGGAGGTGTTGGCGAAGACAACTTAGGCTACAATGCAGGCAGATCAAGCTACGGCGTGGACTGCTCATATTGAGGAGCACACATCTCATCTGGAGGGTATCTTGAGTGCCATGGTGATGAGGCTCAGCATGCATTTTGGAGCTGACTTCTTGGGCCTTGAGGACATGTTGGCCGGTATTCCAGCTCTAGCCCCTCCAGCTCTGGCTCCGGCTCCAGCTCCAGCTTTCGATGACGACGACGATGTAAATTTAGAAAATTTTTGATGTATTTTTTTTAAAAAAATATTATAATAAATTTTATTCAGTAATAAAATTTGAGCATTTTATAAATATTCTTATATTTATAATATTTTCTTGTATTATTGAACTACATTTAATAGGTAAAAAAATATAAAAAATATAAAATTTATATTTTTTATTATTTAAAAGCTATAGTAGTAGTTGCAAAATCGCTGCCATAGGCATGTCAACCATTGCCATAGGCTTTGTACCAACGCTACCATAGATTTATAGCAGAGATTTTGTAATCGCTACTATAGAGAGCTATGGCAGCAGTTAAAAAATCACAGCCATAGGTCAAACTATAGTAGTGGTACAAAACTGCTACTATAGATCAATCTACTACAGCGGTTTGAAAATTACTGCCATAAGTAATATATGGCAGCGGTTCGCTTAATCACTGCAATAACCACTATCATAGACCTACAACGATGACCGCAGTGGCAGTGGTTAGCTAATTACTGTCATAGCTTATGGCAGTGATTTTTTAGGCTACGGCAATAGTTACCAACCATTATCGTAGTCCTGTTCTATAGTAGTGATAGCTTTTTTTTATTAAATTTTTTTTTATATTCAATCCAGAGAAAATACAAAAGAAAATATCGATTGTAGTTAAAGGTATATTTGATTGTTCAAAGAAAATATAAAAAAGAAAATATAATAAAATTTTAAAGATAAATTTTTATATATGTCATGTTTCTCATCCTTAGAATAGTTAGAAAATTTATCTTTTAAAAATTTTTATTTTTTCTTAACCTTTTTAGGATAACCAAATAATCCCTCGGTATAGTAAATAAGTTGAGAAAATATTAAATTAACAAAAAAAATACATTTTGGTGCTTTAGAGCCTGACACAAAGTTGGGACTTTAAGAAAATCTTATTTACATATAAAAATTATAATATAATTAAATCAAGAGTGATGAGATGTACTGCACATGCTATGATATCTATGAGAAGAAAACTATCACAATCAAAGCTAGTATTGAGACATGCATAATGGGGATTGTTGGTATAGAATCTGATCATCATTGAACCCAACTGAAGTGGAGGTGGATGAGGTCGCCGTCGGAGATCTGTAAAATAAAATTCCATCCAGAGTCGATGGGAGATGGCTCCGGTAGGACCCTCCGATGATCAAGTCAGCTCTGGTCAATAGAAATGGAATGCTCAGGAATGAGTTTCGTAGATCTTAGAGAATGAGAGGAAAGCTCAAAGCCTAGAGTTAGCGTATCTGGAGGATCCTTTTTATAGACGAAGCTTGATTGATGGTGACAGTCATACTGCCTGGTAGTGGGCCATCAGGGCCGCATGGAGTTCGATATGGAGAGGAAGACGTCGTCAGATGGATAGTGATAGCCATATTGGTGGGTCGTGGGTCGCATGGGACTGGTTATGAAGATAGTGGTGTCGCCAGTAGTGGTGGCCATGTTGTCCGATCGTGGGCCGCATGGGGCTTGTTACGGAGAGAAAGGTGCCATCAGATTGGTAGTGGCGGCCATACCATTGAGGTCCGACAGCCGTAGCTCGAGAAAGTAGGCATTGGTTGGTGGACTCGGGCATATACCAATTCCAAAGGAGTTTTGACTCCTGGAAGAGTTTGGCCAAAGGGGAGGCTCGGAAGGAGTTCGACTCCTGTAGGAGTCCGATTGGAGCTCGATCGCTGAGAAGTTCGGTCGGGGTGCAACTGCTGAGGAGTTCGACCGAAGGGAGAGCTTGGAGGGAGTTCAGGCTCTCGCGGGAGTCCGACTGAAGCTTGATCGCTGAGGAGTTCGATCGGTTGAAGGAGTTCGGCTAAGATCCGATCGCTGGGAGTCCGAAGGAGCTCGGTCGTTGAGAGTCTGAAGGAGCTCGACTGCTGAGTTCGATCGGCTGAAGGAGTTTGGCTAAGATCCATCCGCTGAAGCTCTTCCATGGCTACCGATTGCGTTAAGCTGAGTATCAAACTGGACTTCGGTAAGAGTGGGGTTTATCCCCAACAATAGTTCTTCCACTCTCAAGTTCGAAACTCAAAGGAAGTGCAGAGAAGGCGACTGCCGAAGTTCTCTTCTGGGCTTCGTGCTAGTTTCGATTGAAGCTCGAGAGAGATTTCATCTCCAGCCAAAGTTGATGTTGAAGTTAAAGCCCGGGGGAGATCTTATTTTCAGCCAAAGTTAAAGTAGATCTCATCTCCTACGATCGAGGTCAAAGGTTGAGCTCCTCGGGGGTGATATTGTCTCCAACAGTCGAGGACTGATTTGGGGGAGGTCTCTTCTCCTGCAGTCGAGATTGATGTGGATGCTCGGAGGAGATTTTGTCTCCTACGATTGAGGTTGTCTTGGTCGCTTGGAAGATATCTTATCTCTAGCCGAGGTTGTCACCGTCGCTCAGAAGAGATCTTATCTCTAGTCGAGGTTGACTCAGACGCTCGGAGGAGATCTCATCTCCTACAGTCGAGGTCGTTGCGGGCTCTCGGGAGAGATCTTATCTCCTACCGAGGTTATCGCCATTGCTCGAGAGAGATCTTATCTCTGACTGAGGTTGACTTGGACGCTCGGAGGAGATCTCATCTCCTACAGCCGAGATCGTTGCGGGCGCTCGAGAGAGATCTTATCTCCTACGACCGTTGAGATCGTTGCAGGCGCTCGGGGGAGATCTTATCTCCTATAGTCGAGGTTGGCCCGAATCCTCGGAGGAGATCTTATCTCTTACAGTCGAGGTCATTATGGATGCTCGGAGGGGATCTTATCTCCTACGACCGTCGAGGTCATCCCGGACCCTCGAAGGAGATCTTATCTCCCATCGAGGTTGATGGAGATCCTTTCTCCTACAGACTTTGGAGCTCAAATTTGGACTTTGCTCACGTTAGGATGAGGTTCTCCTCATATTCCTAACGGGCTATGGGGGCACATACGGGCCACTGTCAGGGCCTCTCCCCCATCTCATCTAAGGTGGATGAGGCCTTCGACTTTGCTCGCATTAGGATGAGGTTCTCCTCCTATTCCTAAAGGGCTGTGGGGGTACATAAGGGCTGTTGTCTAGACCTCTCCCCCCATCTCGTCTAAGGTGAATGAGGCCTTCGACTTTGCTTATGTTAGGACAAGGTTCTCCTCCTATTCCTAACGGACTGTGGGGGCACATAAGGACTGTTGTTTAGACCTCTCCCCCATCTCGTCTAAGGTGAACGAGGCCTTCGACTTTGCTCACGTTAGGACAAGATTCTCCTCCTATTTTTAATAGGCTGTAGGGGCACATAAGGGCCATTATCTGAGCCTCCCCCCATCTCATCTAAGGTGAACGAGATCTTCGACTTTGCTTATGTTAGGATGAGGTTCTCCTCTTATTCCTAACGGACTTTGGGGGCACATAAGGGCCATTGTCTGGGCCTCTTCTTCTATCTCATCTAAAATGAACGAGGTCTTCGACTTTGCTCACGTTAGGACGAGGTTCTCCTCCTATTCCTAATAGACCATTTTCACTCATTTCTTTTCTATCATCACGTAATTTTTCAATCAGAAAATAATAATGCTGAATGAAGGAGTTTTATTAAAGAAAGTTTACTGGTAATACATTCTCAGATTTTTTGAGTTCCAAGATCGAAAAAGCACTATTCCTCCGAGCTCCTTCAGGCAATAAGTTTCAGACTAGACGACCTCCACCACTTCATACGGACCTTCCTAATTTGGGGTGAGCTTTTCTTGGCTCTGAGGCTGAGAGACAGTGACTCATCGAAGCACTAGGTCCCCCACTCTGAACGTTTTACCTCTAACTCTAGAGTTGTAGTACTGGACCACCTTCCGTCCGTAGGCTGCCATCCGGATGCAGGGCTTTCCTCCTTTTTTTCTTCCAGCAGGTCGAGGTTAACTCTAAGATCCTGAGGGTTGAGCCACTTGTTGAAGCCCATGACTCATGCAGATGGGAGCTTAAGTTCAATCGAGATGACTGCCTTCATGCCGAAGGCCAAGACGAAAGGTGTTTCTTCGATCGACACCCTTTGTGTAGTTCGGTATGCCCAAAGGATGTGGTAGAGTTCATCCACCTAGGTTTTCTTTGCCCTATCGAACCTTATCTTGATGCCTTGCAGCAGGATCCGATTGGTTACCTCAACTTCCCCATTGGCCTGCAGGTGAGCCACCGATGTGAAGCAATGAAAGATGTTTAGTCCTTCGCAGAACTCGACGAACCTCACCCCAGTGAACTATCATCCATTGTCAGTTATAAGAGTTCGGGATAGATCAAACCGACAGACTAGTGACTTTCAGATGAAGTCCTGCACCTTGGCCTCAGTAATCTTCGCTAATGGTTTGACTTCGACTCACTTGGTGAAATAATCGATCGCGATTAGGAGGAACTTTCACTGCCCGAACGCCGTCGAAAAGGAGCCGAGTATATCCATTTCTCACTATGCAAATGGCCAAGGTGTGCTTAGCGGAGCAAGCTCGGATGTCGGCTGCCTTTGTATGCTGGCGTTCTTCTAACAACGGTCGCACTTCTTCACATACTCCATGGAATCGTGAAATAAGGTCGGCCGGTAATATTCCTATCGAATTAGTCTTTGCGATAGGAATCTGGCTCTTACGTGACTTTCATAGAGTCCTTCGTGCACCTCCCATAGTGTGAGGTCGACCTCTGAAGTTCGAAGACATCTCAGTAGTGGGAGAAAGTATGACCTCTTATACAATTTGCCTTCATATAGAACGTAGCGGGAGGCCTGATTCTTGAGCTTCCGAGCTTCTTTCGGATCATGAGGAAGGACCCTCTCCTTGAGGTAGGCGATCAATAAGTCGATCCAGCTTGGCTTAAATTCCATCTGCAGGATGATCTGAGATTTCTCTATGGTTGGGCACTTCAAAGTCTCTAAAAATACTTCTTTGGATAGTTCGATCGGAACTGAAGTGGCCAACTTGGAGAGAAGGTCGGCTCTTGCATTTTCCACCCTCGAAATATGTTGAATGCCAAAATTGTCGAAGGTCGAAGTCAAATCCCTCACTTTTTCAAGGTATCTCACCATGCTTTCCTTCCGCGCTTCATAGCTACCGTTAACTTGACCGACCACTAGCTGGGAATTGCTGTAGATTTAAAGTCGATCTACTTTTAATTCTCTTACTATCTTTAATCCGATGATCAGCGCTTCATATTCGACTCCATTATTGGTCATGGGGAACTCAAAGTATAGTGCGTACTCGACGATGACTCTCTCGGGGCTGACTAAGATCAGCCCCGCACCAGCTCCAGCGGATTTGGATGAACCCTACGTGCAGAGCCCAGAAGCCTTCGGAGAGGTCAGCGCTTTCCTCAGGAAGGTTCGGACTGCGATAGCTGGGCGCCAGTCTCGCTTTGTTCAAGCTCGACTTCGATTGGAATCATACATTCTAACATAAAATCTGTCAGTATTTGGGCCTTGATCGATGGCCTGGGTCAGTAGTTGATGTTGAACTCTGTGAGCTCGATTGTTCATTTTGCAATTCTTTCGGAAGCGTCTACTCGGTGAAGAACTACTTTTATTGGTTGGTCCATGAGGACTGTTATGGTATGCTTCTGAAAATAAGGTTGGAGCCTCCTGGCAGCAATTAGAAGAGAGTAAGTTAGTTTTTCTAATCTAGAGTACCTAATCTCCGCATCCCTCAAGATTCGGCTCACGTAGTAGACCGATCGCTGCGTCTTTGCTTCTTCCTTGACCAAGACTGCCGCCAGGGCCACCGAGGAGATAGCTAGGTACAGGAACAATCCTTCGCTGGATTCGGGCTTTGCCAGCAGTGGAGGTGAGTCGAGGTAGTTTTTAAGCTCCTCGAATGCTTGTTGGCACTCTGCCGTCCAACAGAAGTTCTTTGGTTGTCTGAGAACTTGGAAGAAGGGCACACATCGCTCGACTGACCTTGAGACAAAGCGATTTAGAGATGCCACCTTCTCAGTCAGGCACTGAACTTTCTTGATCGTCTTTGGAGCAGTCATCTTTCGAATGGCTCGAATTTTCTTGGGGTTTGCTTCGATTCCGCATCTCAACACCATGAACCCCAGAAATTTTTTGGAGGTCACGCCAAATGCGCACTTGGTCGGGTTCAATTTCATCTTGTATTTTCCTGAGTGCACTGAAGGTCTCTTTAAGATCGACGAGATGGTCTATTGAAGCTTGACTTTTGACGAGCATATCATCCACGTACACCTCCATATTGCGACCGATCTGCTTTCTTGAAGATCTTATTGACCAAACACTAGTACATTACCCCTGCATTTTTGAGTTCAAAGGGCATGATCCTTTAACAATAAAGACCATGATCAGTAATGAAAGTGGTCTTCTCTTCATCCTCGGGCGCCATCCATATCTGATTATAACCAGAAAAAGCATCCATGAAGGTGAGGAGCTCATGGCCCGAGATCGCATCTACCAGTTGATCAATCTTGGATAGAGAATAGCTGTCTTTTGGACAAGCCTTGTTTAGCTTTTTAAAGTCAATGCACATCCTCCACTTGTTGTTTGCCTTTTTGATGAGGACCACGTTTGAGATCCAGATCGAATAATTAACCTCTCGGATGAGTCCGACTTTGAGGAGCTTGTCTACTTTTTCGATAATTGCTTTTTGCCTCTTTGAGGCGTGGTGGTGCATCTTTTTTTTTTTATCGATCGGTGCCTCGGATCGACGGCCAGCCGATGTTCCATGACCTCAACATCAATCTCTGACATGTCCGCTGGAGTCTAAGCGAAGACGCCCGCATTTCTTTTGAGGAAGGCAACGAGCTGCTCCCGAACCTCATCTGTTAAGTTGGAGCCGATCTGCACCGCGTGCTTCGAGTTTCTATCATTTAAGGGCACAGAGACGAGGTCCTCCATAGGCTTGCCCCGCTCCTTAGTAAGGTCGTCGCGGACTTCCAGTCCATCAATAAGATAAGGGTTGAATCGTTCTTCCTTATGCAAGGCGATTGAGTAACAGTGCCTCACCAGAGCCTAGTCTCCCCTGACCTCTCCGATCTCGTGACTCATCAGAAACTTCATCTTCAAATAATAGGTTGACACCACTGCCCAAAGTGCATTTAGACCAGGTCGACTGAGAATGGCATTATAGACGGATGGAGTCCTCACGACTAGAAAATCAACCTGCACTTTGGCCAGTTTTGGGTGTTGCCCTGCCATCACAGCCAAAGTTATTATGTCTTCGATTGGTACGGCGTTGCCAGTGAATCCTACTAGTGAAAAATTCATAGGCTCCAAGCAGTCATCGGGTAGGGATATTTTTGAGAAAGCATCATAAAATAATACGTCGATCGAGCTTCCATTATCCACCAAAATACGACGTATATCATAGTCAGCAATATTCAAAGAAATTACAACCACATCATTGTGCAAAAATTGGATCCCCTGGCTGTCCGCCTCGGTAAAGATCATAGGTTCCACGGTCCTCTACCTCTTCATCGGTCCCCCGGATCCGTTGACCTCTCCTTATTGAAGTCCCCCCGACATAATGTTGATGACGTTGAGAGGCGGTCGATCTTCTTATTGGTTCTCCCCACTTGGTGGTAATGCCCTCAATCTTTCTGCTCTTCAAATCGTCTCCATAGGAATCGACCAAGTCTACCTCGTCTAATGAGCTCTTCGATCTCATTTTGGAGTTGGATGCACTTCTCAGTATCGTGACCATGATCACGATGGTAAAGGCAGAACTTATTGGGATTGTGCTTGCTGGAATGGAAATGCATTCTCTCCAATCTCGAAAGTCGTTCTCTGATCTCCATCAGCACTTGGGTTTTCGGAGCGTTAAGGGGGGCATAGTTGTGAAATCATCATCAAAGAGAACTTCGGTGCTGGAAAGAACCTCGACATGTCCTTCCATCGGGGCTTTCCTTCCTCCGAGCTCGAGGGGGAGTTCGGGCTCGCCTGCGACCAGAAGGAGTTCGGGAACATGCCCAAGCTTCACTCCGCTTTTCTTCTTCGACGGGCCTGCCTGGTCCGTCGATTCACCGCTTGCTGTTGGCTTCATCGTCCTTAGCCTCGAAGGCCTTCTTTGCCTGGGCATAACTTTCAGCCCGAGCTAGCATGTCAACAAAATCCCTGAGATACCTCTTTTTCAGGAAGAACAGCAGATCATTCTTCTGAAGGCCGCCCTTGAGGACGGCCATGGCGACTGATTGGTCTAGATTTTGGACTTCCAATGCGGCAGTATTAAATCAGGTGACATAAGTTTGGATGGATTCTCCCTCCTGCCTATGGCCATCAAGGAATCCATATCTTGGCGCGGATGCCGAATACTAATGAAGTGGGTTGCAAACTGTTGGTTGATCTGGTTAAACGATAAGATAGTACTCGGCTTAAGCACCGAGTATCAGTTTCTGGTAGCTTCCTTAAGGATGGAGGGGAAAGCCCAGCACAAGATAGCGTCTGGCGCATCATGGAGCAACATCATTGTCCGAAAGGCTTCTAGGTGGTCGACTAGATTGGTGGTCCCATCGTAACTCTCGAGTTATGGGAGCTTGAAGTTCGGCGGGACTGATTTTTGCATAATTTTTTGCAAAAAAGGAGGGTCAGTACAAATATCATTACCACGTGAGGAGGGAGTATGACGAAGTTCTTCGATTTGTTGGCTCATTTTTAAGAGCCTTCGATCCAAGAGATCTTCACGGTCTTTGATCTCTAAGGTTTTTTGATAGAATGGGTGTGAAGCTTCCCCTTGGATCGAGCCATGGTCCGAGCAGGGGCTCTCCCTCCTTTGTCTCCCCTTCCGGGGATCGAAGGTCGGGTAGCCCAAGTCGGTCATTCTTGGACTGGATCACACGACTCTAAAGAGTCCCGCGCTGGTTGAGCTGGTGCCGGGGCCTGTTGGTGCATGGCCTGCACCACCTTCGTGAGGTCACGAACCTGCTGGGTGAGCAGGTTGAACTGCTCTGCATCCACCGCAGCTACAGATGAAACCTGAGCTATTGGGGCTGGAGCGGGAGCGGATGGATCTGAATGGGATCAGACCATGGAGGCCGTCGATCATCGGATCGAAGCTCTCCTAGAGGGGTATTTACTCTTCAAAAAAGAACTCTAGAGAGAAAGAAGAGAGATCTTCGAAGAGGGAAGAGAGAAATCATCGTCGAGCACTTCTTTAAGAACAAGAAAATCTCGGAGGTTCGGGCCCTTCCTCTAGCGCCAATCTATTGGTGCAGAATCTGATCATCGTCGAACTCAGCTGGAGTGAAGGTGGACGAGGTCACCATCGGAGACCTGCAAAATAAAATTTCATCTGGAGCCGGTGGGAGGCGGCTCCGATAGGATCCTCCGACGATCAAGTCAGCTCTGGCCAACAAGAAATAGAGTGCTCAGGAATGAGTTCGATAGAATTTCGAGAAGGAGATGAGAGCTTAGAGCCTAGAGTTAGCATATCTGGAGGTTCCTTTTTATAGGTGGAGCTTGATTGATGGTGACGGCCATACCGCCTGGTAGTGGGCCGTCAGGGCCGTATGGAGTTCGGTACGGAGAGGAAGGCATCGTCAGATGGATAGTGACAGTCATACTGATGGATCATGGGTCGCATGGGGTTGGTTACGGAGAAAGTGGTATCGCCAATAGTGGTGGCCATGTCGTTCGATCGCGGGCCGCATGGAGCTTGTTACGGAGGAAAAGATATCGCTAGACTGGTAGTGGCGGCCATACTGCTGAGGTCCGACAGCCGTAGCTTGAGAAAGCAAGCATTGGTTGGTGGACTCAAGCATATACCAATTTCAAAGGAGTTCAGACTCTTGGAAGAGTTCGGCCAAAGGGGAGGCTCAAAAGGAGTTCGACTCTTGTGGGAGTTCAACTGGAGCTCGATCACTGAGAAGTTCGACTGGAATGCAACCGCTGAGGAGTTCGATTGAAAGGAGAGCTTGGAGGGAGTTCGGGCTCTCATAAAAGTCCGACTAAAGCTCAATCGCTGAGGAGTTCGGTCGGCTGAAGGTGTTCGACTAAGGCCCGACCGCTGGGAGTCCAAAGGAGCTCGACCGTTGAGAGTCCGAAAGAGCTCGACCGCTGAGTTCGACCGACTGAAGGAGTTCAGCTAAGACCCGTCCGCTGAAACTCTTTTATGGCTATCGGTTGCATTAAACTGAGCATTGAACTGGACTTCGATAGGAGCGGGGTTTATCCCCAACAGGGATGATCTATTGCAACAACCGTTGCAACCCATTAATGATAGATTGGATTGAAATAAAGGGAAAATTGAGGGTGATCATAATGAATTCAAGAAGGTGAAAGCAAAGCATAGGTAAAAGATATTAAAGTCCGAACTCTACTTTTCGCCATTAAAGAAACTATTAATTCATCTCCAATCAAACTTGTTAAATCAATTCAAAGTTCCTCAATCACAAACCTCATATACAGTTAGTAATAAAAAAAAATATTTTTAAGCTAAATTTATTTCATATTGATTTTGCAATTAAAGCTCAAATATTTTTCACCCTAGTTCATATTTAGCCCCCTATGCACTAAATAGATATAACACCCGAAATTAGCTCCATGTGGTACAGGAGGCTATATCATTAAGGGGGAGGCTATAGTAGATCTTGTAGATAGGGATGGTATCCTAGAGAATAGTAAAGAAGTTGAAGATGAGACATAAGATATTACTAGAGTAATCATGGTTGGCACTTTAGATGCAAATATAGGCAAAGGTGAGGCAATTGGAGCAATGGGTGTGGAGGAGAATGGTGAGAGATTTGCAGGCAAGGGTAATGGTATTCATGGAGGACAAAAAACAAGGGAGGGAGGTCGTGTTCTTGTAATTCAAGAGAGGGTTGATCTCATGGAAGGGAAGAAGAGGAGAACATGGTGGCGAATGAGGGCGAGGCAAAGGAGGGAGGGCATTTGACAAGTAGGGCTAGAATCTAGTTACGTTTCTATATAGCTTAGGCTTACCACAAGAATATTTCGAGCTTTGGAATGGGCTAGGAACTTAAGGGCTAAGGAGGAAGAGAGCAGGAGGGTGAGAAAGGAGAGAGAAAGTGAAGGAAAGAATGGGACAAAGAGGAGAGAGGATGTGAGATCAAATGGAGAGAGAGACAAGAGAGGAGAGAGATCAAATGAAAGAAATATCGAAAAAAGAGGAGAGAGAGGAGAGGGGATACAGATCGGAAGGGGGAAAGGAAAGAGTGGAGAGAAAATGGAGAGGGAAGAGAGAGATCAGATAGATGAGAGAGGAGAGGGGAGGAAGATTAATTAGGAGAGAGAAGATTGAGGAGAGACTGAGCGAAGAGGGTAAAGAGACAAATGAGGGAGAGTGGGAGGAAGATGGAGCGAGCACCATGGCTAATGAAGAGGGGCAACATTGTAAGGGGCCCGTCTGGCTATGGATCGAGTACGGAAAGAAAAATATTTGGAGGTGGCAATTATTTCAATGGAGGAACTACACATGGATTTTAGAGAAGACACTAGTTTAGCTCTTGTCAAATATTACTTAGGAATTAAACAAGATTTTATAATGTTGATAATAAAATATAAGTATTATATATAAAAATTGTTCATCAAAAATATATATTTATAATTGTATTCACATTTCATACCAATCATATACCTTGGAGAACTAGATATTTAATATAAATAAGCATCAAGAAGAAATATAAGTATATGAAGTGAAAGCATGCATTGAGAACATAAGTAAAGCAATAAAAAATATAAGTATATATCAAGTAGCATAGTATATATTGAATAATACATACATATGCGTCAGAATGATTTATCTATAGGGCTAAAACTGAATTCGAATACCAATATATCCATATCCATATTTGTTTTATCTGACGAATACAAATACGGATATGAGTATTATTTGGATGTAAAATTCATAGCCATATTTGTTTTATATGGATACAGATAAATCAGATACTAAAATTATAGATATAATTACAGATATAAGTTGGATAATTAAACTTTATGATGATAAAATTAAAAATATTATTAAATAAATAATAAATTAAGTTAACAGCATTGTTATATGGTGGTATATTTTTCTTAAAAATTACTAAAGTATTGTATAAAATTATATAGGGTTACAGATATATATATTCTGATACGGATCGAATAGTTGTTTATTCATATTCTTTTTTTTTTATGAAAATTAATATAGATACAGATATTAGTTAGACCCTCAAATTTTTATCCATATTCAGATTGATTCAGATACGAAAATAGATCCGAATGGATATTATCCAAACTTCTTTCATTCTTACTTATATAGTCCATGGCAAATAAATATATACCAATAAATATTTTGAATGGATAATATGTGCATCACCCGAGAAGGACCATGGGTGTTTATATTGGCCTTCTAGAAGGCGGATGGCGAATGAAATAGAAAGATACAAGGGCTTTGCTATATATTATGTGTCTCGTTCATTAAAAGGCGTATATCAATTGAAATGGTATGTATGTATCCGTCCGCATATATGTGCATCAATGCAAATAGAGTATCCTCCAAAACTCACTGCAATGCCCATGTCTTCTTCTCGTGCCTATGCATCCCCTCATTGGCGTTACCCCCCTCTTCATTGGCTACAACTTCCATTCCACTTTCATCACCAGCCCCACCAACAGCCCCCCTCATCCACCTTGTACTTGCCATCCACCTTCTCCGCGCCACCCCCACCCACAGTCCTCTTCTTTGGTATACAAGAACAGCTCCTCTTTCCCTCACCGCACTCTCACCATTTCGCACCTTTACCAACACCATCTCCTCCTTTGCAAATGCCCTATCTACCTTCCTCCATGCCCACTGCAAATACCCATTCAGCCCCATCTCTTTCTTCTCTAAAGCTAATCATGGGTCTCGCACCTTACCCAGCCTAGGCACAAATTTGGCGGGCCTAGAACTGAAAATAGGCTCTAGGATGGGCTTGGGTACAAAGAAAGCCCGATCTGAAAATTGGCCTGAGATCTGGCCTGAGATATGTTAATGGAGACATCAATATGGGATCTATTGGGAGGCCCGAGATCTGGCCTGGAGTGCACATAGGAATAAACATTGAGCTTAATTTATACCAACGAGCGCGGCCTAAGACTGGCTTGGTCCTAATCAGCTCTACTCTTCTCTGCTACCATTTTGGATGCCTTTCTTCCTCCTCTCCGATAATCCACTCCCACTAATTATGGAAAGGCAACTTAGTCCGAAGAACATGAAATGTGGGTCAAACTTAAAATTAGAGCCGTCAATTTAGATTGAGCCCATTGAATTAGTCCATCCTACCATATAAATGAAATTGATTGGATTCATGTTTTACCAATCCATTTAAAAGTAGATTAAATAATCAATCGATTTGGGATTGGTCTGTTTTTTTTTTTTTTTTTCAGTCCTAACCTCCATGCAACTTTAAATCATTTAAGTTTGGAGGCTGTGAAAATTAGCTTATTTTAAAATTATTTTTTAAAATAAAATTTTTAAAAAATATTATAAAAAAAAATTAATTTATATTTAATAAAATCATTTGATAAGTACTTTTATTAGTATTTGAGAAATAATTTGTATTTGATAAATTTTTCAAAAAAAAAAAAATTTTTGACTATCAAATTATGAAAAAAAAATATGTATAGATTTACTTTATAATTAATATTATTAAAATAGATAAATAATTTTAAATATTTATTATAATTAATTTTAATTTAATTTTTTTAATTTTTTTATTTAATTAAAATAAAAAAATAAAATAATAAAAAATATATTAAAATTTTAATTAATATAAATATAATTAAATCAAAGATAATATATATCAAATATTTTACATAATTTTATATATATATATATATCAAAATATATCAAAATACTCCATTGAAGGATTAAATGAAAATAAATAAAAATAATTATAATAAATAATAATTTTAAATAAAAATATTTTTATTTTTTTATAAAATAATTTTTATTTTTAAGAAAAAATTTTAATTTTTTACTTTCTTTTCATGCAGAAAAACTAATACTATCACTTAAAAATATATTATTTTTTAAAATAAATTTAATTAAATATTTTTTTAAAATAAATACTATTTCCTGGCCAAACAGCCCCTTAGCCGGTCTGCTGGTACCCCAGGCGGCCCTCTCTTTGTTCGCCAGGCTTCCTCCTTCCGGTTCCGAGGCCTCTGCTCCGCCTCCACGTCCGCTGGTGCTCCATTCTACCCTCCGCCGCCGCCGCCACCTCCGCTGCCGCCTGCAGGCTAACCCGTGGCCCCGGTGCCGAGTCGCTAAGAGAGATCCCAAAAAAGCCGGAGGCCGGAATCCACCTTCTCCCTTCGATGGGAACCGTGAGATTCTTCGCCGGCTTCCTCTTCTTTCTCCTTCTCTCGCCCCACGATCGCTTCCATAACGCCGTTTCAGCCGATGAGATCTTCACATCGACTTCCGGTATTCGCTCGACCCTTTTCATGTCTTCCTTTCCCCCTAAATTATATATACTTCGAACAGCCTGATTTCATTTCGTCTGATAAAATGTCTTGCCACGGAAGAACCGAACTGGTTTTTGCAAAATTTTGGATTTTTTTGGCTTTTGATATGCTATGGGGGCGCCTATTTTGTGGTAGCTTTGATTTAGGTTTTAAATGTTCGATTTAGAACGGAAGCCTCTGTTGGGTTGGGAAGAATTCTAGTCACAACTAGAAATTGTAATCAAAATAGTTGCCAGTTTACACGATCTTGAAGACTGACGATTCTTGGGATAGGAATTATATTCATCCATGTTTATGATTAGGGGTTGCGAATCAATAAACACAGAATTTAGGGTAATAATTCCATCAGACTTCTATTTCTAGGTTTAATATTTCTAGAATTCGCTCTCGCTGAAAGTACCTCAATGTAATACATTTTATTACCCTGGTTGCCGGTTACATCAATGGCATGGTGCAAGAAAGCCGAATGACTAGTTATATACTATTAGCATAAAAAATTAGATTGTTAACATGTATCTACTTAAACGCACCTAAATAGCTATGAATAAGACCTAGGTGTATTGTCTCCTAATAGGCTGAGGCAGGATGATACAAACCAATTTACTAAAAAAAAATCTTCTACCCAATCTCCTGATTTTTTATATATATCTTCCGTGCTAGTAGATTATCCAGCTTTTACTTGGTTAAATTGAAGAAGGGTCACTTTTAAATTAACTACTAAAGTCTAATAGGAGAAGGTTTTGCCTTGAATGTGCTAAACTTCTTTGTTGACTGACTAACACTATGTATAGGACTTAGTTGAACTCCAAGTTATCACCGTGTTGAATAATTGAAGGGCTGTCAATGGTGCTTCTGACATGGTGCCAAATTCAAAATTATGACAATGAAGGACCTCACTCTTTGGAATCATGATCAACATATTAATCCAGATTACAAATGAGTTCTGTTCTAATAGTGCTGTTAATTATGGTCCAAAATATGCAGAACTCATGTAAAGATATCTTCACTCTTCACCCACCTTAAAATGTTTTTGCAACTGTAGGTGTTGAAGGTTTTAAACTTGGCATTGATCAGAAGATAGGCTGTTAGAACTATATTTAGGTACCTTTTAGGTATATGTTACATCCAAGCAAAGTTTGTTTCACATGAAACAATAAGGAAGTGCTTACTCATTATTTGTTCTAAGATTATATAAAATCACAGACAAGAAGAAAGTCAATAGCCATTGTGCCTGGGATGCAGGCATGGAAGCAATACTTGATACCAAAGAAGGAAGCAAGCAGCAAAATTCAAGATAAGAAGTTGTCACACTGACTAGTTTTTCCGAGGAGGTGACACCCTTATAGGCCTAGGTTCAATACCTCAGCAACTGGGCTGGCTGGTAGAGTTAAAAAAAATCCATAAAAATCAACAAAATTAATTTTTTTTGATTTTAAATTAGTATGTTTCTCTATGTAGATACATAGAGAGGGAACAAAGGGAGATGAGGAAAAATAAATAAAAAAAGAAAACAGTGCACAACTGGAGGTGATAGGTGTCTAGCTAGTCGATTGTTATTTACATGTAGTGCAATGACTTTAGGGGACAAAACAGAGCATGAGGGATTGGCAAATGATAAATTAGCCAAAAAGGGGGGGGGCAAGAAAGAGGTTCATAAGGGAAAAGGGCAGATGGGAAGACAAGAAGATGGGACAAGGCTTGTCATCAATCATCATCCAACATCGCCTCTCACCACTTGGCATCTTTCCTTACATTAACCCATTTCTCTCATCACACAATGCATGTGTTTAAGTGAATCAATGGAAAAAAAATTCAAGTATTGATGCATGGTTGCTGTTTGTTAGATGAAGTACGTATTGAAAGGATGGTTGTGATCTTAACGAATCATGGTTTTAAAAGATAAAGATGTGAGGCAGGTGGCTAGGCTGCTGCCCGAGCATAGCCCTTGCTGCTTAGCATCGATTTAGATAATATAATACTTATTTATTTTAGCTAGATAATATTCTCAAGTATCAATTATATGAATTATATAATTGTACTTTGTTGGTGCGAAATCTGGTTGATGCCGGATCGAGTTGGAGTCGAGGAAGAAGAGGTCACCGTCGGTGATCTGCAAAATAAAGTCCCGCCTAGAGTCGGTGGTGGTGGCGGCTCTGGCAGGATCCTCCGACGATCAAGTCAGCTCTTCTGGTCAACAAGAATGGAGTGCTCAGGAAAGAACTTAGCAGAGTTTCGGAAGAAGAAGAGAGCTTAGAGAAAATATATCTGAAGGATTCTTTTTATAGACGGAGCCTGGAGCAGACTGATAGCGATAGTCGTAGCCGTCCGGTAGCTGGCTGCGGGGGGTTTATTATGGAGAAGGAAGTCGTCTGTAGCAGATTGATAGTAACAGCTGTAGCCGTCCGGTAGTGGATCGCTCGGAGCCGCATGGAGTTTGTTACGAAAAAGGGCGCCGTCTATAGCAGATTGATAATGACAGCCGTAGCTGTCCGGTACTGAGTCGCTCGGAGCCACGAGGAGTTTGTTACGGAGAGGTGTTCGTTATCGAGATTTAATAGTCGAAGTTCGGGAGTAGGCGTTGGTTGGTGAAGAGCTTTGACGTATGTCAATTCCAGAGGAGTTCGGACTCCTAAAAGAAACACGGTTAAAGGGGATCATCCGGAAAGAATACTACTTGAAATTTGGAAGTAATCCACTAGAGGAATTCGGATGGTGTTCGACTGATAGAGAAGTTCAGAAGGAGTCCGACTGGTAGAGAAGTTCGGTTGAAGGAGAAGGTCGGAAGAAGTTTGGCTCCTGAAGGAATCCGACCGAAGGAAAAGTCCGGAAGGAGTTTGGCTGCTGGAGAAATTTGATTGAATGAGAAGTCCAGAAGGAGTTCGGCTCCTGAAGGAATCCGAATGAAGGCGAAGTCCGGTAGGAGTTTGACTCATGGAGGAATCCGACTGAAGGAGAAGTCCGAAAGGAGTTCAGTTGCTGGAGGAATCCGACTGAAGGAGAAGTCCGGAAGGAGTTCGGCCGCTGTAGGAGTCCGGAAGGGGTTCGGCCATTGGAGGAGTTTTCGATCGAAGCTCTTCTATGATTATCAGTTATATTAGACTAAGCATCAGACTGGACTTTGGCAGGAGTAGGATTTATTTCCAACAATAGTTCCTCCACTCTCGAGTTCAAAATTCGAAGGAAGGGAGTACAAAAAGGATGATTGCCGAAGTTCTTTTTCGGATTCTGCATTCGTTGAGGTTGAAGCTCGGGGGAGATCTTATCTTCTTTTGAAGTTGAAGCTCGGGAGAGATCTTATCTCCAATCGAGGTTGAAGCCCAGGGGAGGTCTTATCTTCCGTCGAGGTTGAAGATCCTATCTCCCGTCGAAGTTGAAGCTCGAGAGAGATCTTATCTCCAGCCGAGGTTGAAGGAGATCCTATCTCCTGTTGAAGTTGAAGCTCGGAGAAGATCTTATCTCCAGTCGAGGTTGAAGGAGATCCTATTTTTCATTGAAGTTGAAGCTCGGGAGAGATTTATTTTCAACGAGGTTGAAGGAGATCCATCTCCTATCGAAGTTGAAGCTCGGAGGAGATCTTATCTCTTGTTGAGATTGAAGGAGATCCAAATTGAGCTCGGAGGAGATCTTATCTCCAGTCGAGGTTGAAGGAGATATTATCTCCTGTTGATGTTGAGGCTCGGGAGAGATTTCATTTTCTGTTGAGGTTAAAGAAGATTCAGGTTGAAGCTCGGGGGAGATCTTATCTCCAGTCGAGGTTAAAGGAGATCTTATCTCCTATTGAAGTTGAAGTTGAAGTTGAAGCTTGGGGGAGATCTTTATCTCCATCTAAGGTTGTAGGAGATCTTATCTCTTATTGAAGCTGAAGCTCGAGTGAGATCTTATTTCCAGCCGAGATTGTAGGAGATCTTATCTCTTGTTGAAGCTGAAGCTTGGAAGAAATCTTATCTTCGACCGAGGTTATAGGAGATTCTATCTTCTTTTGAAGTTGAAGCGGGGGAGATCTTATTTCCTGTTGAGGTTGAGACTCAGGAGAGATCTTATCTTCATCGAGGTTGAAGAAGATCTTATCTCCTGTTAAAGTTGAAGCTAAAGCTCGAGGAGATCTTATCTCCAACCGAGGTTGTAGAAGATCTTATCTCCTGTTGAAGCTGAAGCTCGGACGAGATCTTATCTCCAACCGAGGTTGTAGAAGATCTTATCTCCTGTTGAAGTTGAAGCTGAAACTCGGGGGAGATCTTATCTCCAGCCGAAGTTGTAGGAGATCTTATCTCCTGTTGAAGCTGAAGCTCGAGAGAGATCTTATCTTCAACTGAGGTTGTAGGAGATTCTATCTTCTTTTGAAGTTGAAGCTCGGAGAAATCTTATCTCCTGTTGAGGTTGAAGAAGATCCAAGTTGAGGCTCGGAGGAGATTTTATCTCCAGCCGAGGTTGAAGAATATCTTATCTTCTGTTGAGATTGAGACTCAAGGGAGATCTTATCTCTAGCCAAGGTTGAAGGAGATCTTATCTCCTATTGAAGTTGAAGTTGAAGTTGAAGCTTGGGAGAGATTTATCTCTGGCCGAGATTGTAGGAGATCTTATCTCTTGTTGAAGTTGAAGCTGAAGCTCGGAGGAGATCTTATCTCCAACCGAAGTTGTAGGAGATCTTATCTCCTGTTGAAGCTGAAGCTCGGAGGAGATCTTATCTCCAGTCGAGGTTGTAGGAGGTTGAAAGAGATTCTATCTTCTGTTGAAGCTCGGAGGAGATCTTATCTCCAGCTGAGGTTGTAGGAGATCTTATCTCCTGTTGAAGTTGAAGCTCGGAAGAGATTTTATCTTCAACCGAGGTTGTAAGAGATCTTATCTTCTGTTGAAGTGTTGGGATCGTCGGTACAACCTCTCCCTCCATCTTGTCTTATATCGATGAGGTCTTCAACTTTGTTCACGTTAGGACGAGGTTCTCCTTCTGTTCCTAACGGACTGTCGGGGCACATTAGGACCGTTGTCAGGGCATCTCTCCTTACCTCGTCTAAAATGAACGAGGCCTTCGAGTTTGCTAATGAGGTTCTCCTTCCGTTTTAAATAACTGGAGGTCTTCGACTTGCTCATGTTAGGACGAGGTTCTCCTCTTGTTTCTAATATGGCCACTTTTGATTGCTTTTTTTCTGTCATCACATAGTTTTTGCATCAAGAAACAATAATATTGAGATAGAGGAGTTTTATTGAAGAAAAATTACTGATAGTACATTCTCAGATTTTTTTGAATTCCAAGATCGTGGGAGCGTTGTTCCTCCGAGCTCCTTCAGACGATAAGCTCCGGGCCGGACGACCTTCTCTATTTCATACGGGTCTTCCTAATTTGGGGCAAGCTTCTCTTGGCTCTGAGGTTGAAGAGATGGCGGCTCGTCGAAGCACTAAGTCACCCAGAGATAGTGTTGATGATGCTGAGAGGTAGTCGATCTCCTTGTTGTTCCTCCCTTCTTGGTGGTTCTGGCTGCGACAGTGCCCTCGGTCAATCTTTTCTTGCTTTAGGGCGGCGTCTAAGGAATCGATCCAGCCGGCTCTCTCCTGATGAGCTCCTCGATCTCGTCTTGGAGCTGAATGCATTTTTCAATTTTATGGCCGTGATCATGATGATACAAACAGTACTTGCTTCGATTGCGCTTGTTTGAGGGAGATCGTAATTCTTCTTCTTGGGGGAGAACTTCTTCGTGCCCTTTTGTCAGGACTTCTTTGATGACGAGCTCGAGGAGTTCGGGTTCACTTGCGCTTGGGGGGAGTTTGTAAGCGTAGCCGAACTTCATTTGGTCCTCTATCAGTTGCGGGTTTATTAGACTCTCTCGCTTGCCGCTCTCCTGCGGTTTTCTTATCTTTCAATTTGAAGGCTTCTTCCGCTCGGGCATACCTCTTAGCCCAAGCTAGCAGATCGGTGAAGTTTTTGGGGTATTTCTTCTTCAGGGAGAATAGCAAATCATTCTTCTGAAGGCCGCTTTAAGTGTGGTCATTGCAACAGACTGATCCAGGTTCTGGACCTCCAATGCAGCAGCATTAAATCGGATGACGTAAGCCCGGATAAATTTTTTTTTCTTTTGCTTGATATTTATCAGAAAATCCGAATCTCGGCGCGGACATCAGCTGCTGATGAAGTGAGCCGTAAATTGATGGCTCATCTGGTCAAAAGAGAAGATCGTACCCGACTTCAATGCCGAGTACCAATTTCTTGCTGCTCTCTTTAAGGTAGACGGAAAAGCTCGGCATAAGATGGCGTCTGATGCGCCATGGAGCAGTATCATGGTTCGGAAGGCCTTCAGGTGATCGATCGGATCAGAGGTTCCGTCGTACCTTTCAAATTGGGGAAGCTTAAAGTTCGGCGGAACGGGCTCTTGCATAATTCGGAGGGAGAAAGGGGGATCGGTGTGGACGTCGTCATGGTGAGCCGGGGCGACGTGGCGGAGTTTCTCAATCCGCCGGTCCATCTTCCGTAGTTTTTGATCGAGGACGTCATCTTAATCGTAGATCTTGGAAGGCTTCCGGCTGTAGATGGGGAAGATCTCTTTCAGAGAAGAATCACGATCCGAATAAGGATCCTCTGCTCTCTGTTTTTTCTTCCCAGGGGCGATGGGTATGCTAGCCCAAGTGCTCCTCCTTGGGATCGATTTCTGACATTCCGATGGTGGATTTTTTAGCGAAATCGCCACCGGGGGCTGTCGTATGGCCTGCACCATTTCGGTGGGGCCCTGAACCTACTGCATCAGTAGATTAAACTGCTCCGAATCTACCGTAGCCGTCGGTGGAGGAGGAAGTTGAAGTGCCGGCGATAGAGCAGAAGTGAATGGATCTGACTCAGATCTGGCGGCAGAAGCGGTAGATCTTCGGGTAGTCGTCTTCTTTGAAGGCATTTCTTGGGATTGAGGGAGAGGATAGAGATGAACCTTGAAGAAGAAGATCCACAGGATTGACTGAGCACTCCTTTAAGAATAAGGGTACCTCAGGAACAGAGGGTCCTTCCTCCAGCGCTAATTTTATTGGTGTGAAATCTAGTTGATGTCGGATCGAGCTGGAGTCGAGGAAGAAAAGATCGTTGCCGGTGATCTGCAAAACAAAGTCCTGCCCAGAGTCGGTGGTGGAGGCTCCGGCGGGACCTTCCGACGATCAAGTCAGCTCTTCTGGCCAACAGGAATGTAGTGCTTAGGAAAGAAGTCAGCAGAGTTTTCGAAAGAAGAAGAGAGCTTAGAGAAATTGTATCTGGAGGGTCTCTTTTATAGACGGAGTCCGGAGCAGACTGATAGACAGTTGTAGCCGTCCGGTAGCTGGCCGCTCGGGGCCACGTGGGATTTGTTACGGAGAGGGACGCTGTCTGTAGCAGACTAATAGTGACAGCCGTAGCTGTCCGGTAGCGGGCCGCTCGAGATCGTATGGGATTTGTTACGGAGAGGGGCGCCGCCTGTAGCAGACTGATAGTGACAGTCATAGCCATCCGATACTGAGCCGCTCGGGGTCATGTGGAGTTTGTTATCGGGAGAGGTATCCGTTGTCGAGATTTAATAGTCGAAGTTTGGGGAAAGCAGGCGTTGGTTGGTGAAGAACTTTGACGTATGTCAATTCCAGAGGAGTTCGGACTCCTAAAGGGAACACGATTAGAGGGGATCATCCGGAAGGAATACTACTTGAAATTTGGAAGTAATCCGCTGGAGGAATCCGGATGGAGTTTGACTGATGAAGAAGTCCAGAAGGAGTCCAACTGGTAGAGAAGTTCGGCTGAAGGAGAAGGCCGAAAGGAGTTCAGCTCCTGGAGAAATCCGACTGAAGGAAAAGTCCGGAAGGAGTTCGGCTGCTGGAGGAATTTGACTGAAGGAGTTCGGATCCTAGAGGAATCTGACTGAAAGCGAAGTCCGGTAGGAGTTCGGCTCCTGAAGGAATTCGACTGAATGAGGAGTCCAAGAGGAGTTCGGCCGCTGGAGGAGTTCAGCCGCTGTAGAAGTCCGGAAGGGGTTCAGTCGCTGGAAGAGTTTCCGATCGAAGCTCTTCTATGATTACCAGTTACATTAGGCTAAGCATCAGACTGGACTTCGGCGGCGGCGGGGTTTATCCTCAACATACTTAATATTAATAATAGTAAGATATTCCATTATCTATCATCTATACTCACTCATCGTTAAAGAAATTGATAATATAATACTCACTTATAACAGATATCTGCTAATAAGTGATCATGATTGGCCTATCTTGCTCTTGTATTGGCTATAATAGCCTTACTTATTATCTATAATTGTATTAATAATATTATTAATACGGGCATTCACATGGTGAATGGAGAGCATAGTATAAGCTAAGCCTCCATTTTAGATATATAATGAATTAGATAGATATAAAACACCTACTTATTATTAAAGTGAAGAACCATAATTAATTATATCATTAATACACGTGTCCTGCATGGTGAATGGAAAGCTCAGCACCAGCTGAGCCCCCATTTTAATTATATAATATATGACCACTCATGTCATCCTGGTGACTTCTATGTCCAGATATGTATATTACCAAACACTCTGAATTAGTTTATGCAGATTATTGGAAAATGATATATGAAAGAATTGTCAAGATATTAAGGTTGTCCAACTGCCTAAGCAAGGGCTGCAAGGCCAAATGATGGACCGCCTATATGGCCTCGGTAGGCACCTAGTCGCTTAGACAGCCACCTTGGGAGGATACACCTCCAAGTTTTTAACGTGCGTACCTTTAATCATATGCATAAATAAGCATGTGCATATATCATATATACAGTCTTGTTTTGTCATATATTGTAGTATGAAACCTATTTTTTACAATGAAAATTCTAAATATTAAAATCCATAAGGAGAGTAGCGACAGCCCTGCTGCCATTGCAGCAGCCAACGGATCACAAGACAACCACGCAGCCAACACCTAGCAAGAAGAAAAAGGAGGAGGATGAGGATAGGAATCAGGAACAAGTAAGCTGCAGGGCCACAACAAACAACAATCATAAAGACGGGGAAGGCAAGCGGAATAGAGGCTAGCAAGAAAAACAAAAGAAGAAAAAGAAGTAGAAGAATGGCTAGAGGTAGGAGAACAAGAAAAGGAGGGGGAAAATCAGGTGAAGGAGAAGAAGAAAAGGATTGGTTAAAAATATTTACTGTCCTAGTGCTAGTGCTGGACATTGCAGCCACCAGTACCACTCATAAGTACTGGCTAACCTGTTAGCAGCTGTTGATAAGCCCATTGGCTGCTACTAGGTTGGTGATGGGCTTCGCCGTCCTCCCACATCCTATATTGGGCTTAAGTAGGGAGAAAATGGGAAATGAACTCTTAAAGAAGTAGGTTTTTGGTGAGCTTGGCCTAGGCTATCCAACAAAAATAGGCACCTAGCGGGCTTTTAACAACATTGCAAATATTATTGCTAAGCACATATCTGGAGTGTCAAATGGAAGCAGCCTAGTCTTTGAGCTAATGAATGATGTCTATTGTTGACATTAAGTATAGCTGATTTTACCATGCTTCTGCTTGAGCACGTGTCATTAATGTTTATTTTTCCTCAATTTTGAGATGAAAAATATTGTTCTAGATTTACATTTCTCAGTGATTTTAGTTCAAAAAATCTGCTCCCTTATGCCAGCCTGATTGTCTGTGTACAAGCAAACACAAGCAACATGCACATATATAAGCGTCTTTTAGATAGAAGTTGGAATATATCATGACAACCATATTCATGCTTATGTGGGACATCATGACAGCTGCCATAATATAGATATTTTGCTGTATGCTGTCAGTGTTTAATTCGTTGCTGTTTTATCTCTTGCCTATTAGGTGTAACATTTGGACGGAGTTCTCGTGAACCAAAATACAAGATTGAATTTCATTCAACAGAGTCACCTTTTCATCCTGTGAGTATGTTTATGTATCTTTCACTGTTTGGTGTTTTACTTGATTTGAACATCTACAACTAATGAAGGGCTGTCTATAGTTGTTGGAAAAGATGTTCATATCTCAACTCTAGCTTGATACCAATTGGTCCTTTTGGCATATGTGCCAACCAGAAGTCAACCTGTTTGTTTTCATGTGTCATATTATTGTTTCATATTTCACATGCATCAAGAAGTTCAGCAGATAGGAATCAAATATATAATGGTGAATTAAAGTAATGTAAGAGATTTAATTGAGATTCTTGAAACCTGCAACTTGGCTGCAAGTTTTCATTGTAATTTTGCGGCGAGTTAGAGTAATTAACAGATAAAAAATGAACTGAAACTTATCAGTTTGGATTATTTGAAGTGGGAGAAGTAGAAATTCATTACCCTACAATCTGAATTTCCAGGTGAAGACATGGAGGTAAAAGAAGATGGTTTTTGTCTTATATGGTAGCGTGCATATTGTTATCTTCTGCTTAGTATGTAATATTTGTTGTTTCTTTTGATAGAGAATAACTGATATTTACATATACCAGAATAGCCTTTTCATGTTTATTTTTGGCACATTGAGTATGGAATGAAATTGTTTTGTTGGAAAAATATTTTCCCCCCTTTCTCTGCATACTTTTTTTGGGGATCTTATGGTTTTGCCATAATTTTATCTCTTGATGATCCTATTTTTCCTTCTTTCATGGGGAGATGTTGGCATGTTGCTAAAATCAAGTTCACTGGAATAATATTTATGTTAGTGGCTAACACAATTGATGATATTGATGAGATTGTTTTGCAGGAGAATGACTTGGAGTCAGTCATGATGTCCGATAAAGAGGGGCAAAGTTACATGTGTTTCTTGCCTTTGGTTGAGGAATCAAAAACTGTGAGGTCCATTTCCCTGCAGAATTCAAGCAATAGCCTTTTAGAAAGTGACCGGAGGATCAAGTTGAAGACACCAGATGAGCTAATTGATGTGATAAAAGACAAGTGCTTCTACAGAGTGAGTGCTCATTAGATTGCTCAATTGACAGTTCTTTAGATAGGGCTTTTTTTGAAAAAAAAAAAATCTTACATCATCATGTCTCTTGCAGTATGAAGGTTGGTGGTCTTATGAATTTTGTTACCAGAAACGTTTGCGACAACTTCATTTGGAAGATGATAAGGTAAGCTGTTGATTTGTGAGTCCTTTAGATCAAAAAAATTCCTGGGTGACTAGAAAAATTATGTCAAGTGGATGCACCTGAGTGCTCAGAAATTCTGTTAGTTCTTTCCTCCCCTCTATTTTTACAAATTGACACTTAGTGACATGGTAAGGTCAAGATTATGCCCTATACCATGAGATTCTTTGTTGATAGACTCATATTGTTAAGACACCAAAACCAAGCTTTTCAGTCATTTCAATTCTATTCTCGAACCTCCCTTCACTGCACATGAACTTGCACTTGGACACACCACAATTGCTTTTCCCATGAGTAAAGAGTAACTAATGTATCAGTTCATGGTTGTCCAGTTTTGGGATGCGATGCATTTCAGTACTCTAGATGCATCAATTTGCCATGTTCAGATGGGGGTTATGTGGCCCCATCTCTATTATAAGTTTGTTATAGTTCTTTGTCCCTGGTACCCTCACCTGATGATGCATTCAGTGCTGGTCTTAAACTTCTGTTCATCAGTGATTTTTGTGATTTATGATATAATGTTACATAGCTCATGAATCATTTTACTGAAGGCTTCTCACCAAACTAAAATTGAGTCAATCTATGCTTTGGTCCCTCTGCTTTAATTATTCTCATCAATTCCTGATACATATCATCATCTAACTGATGCTGTAAGTTCCATCATCATGATTTTCACTTACATTGAAACCGTATATGCTGGCATAAAATGATATGGAATAAGTTGATTCCTTTTGTTGCAGATTGTTCAAGAATTTGTTTTGGGTGTGTTTGACCCTGAGGTAACCGCTGCTTTCAACCAGAACCATTCTGATGTTTCCATGGTAAAAGATCCTCGCTCCAAAGATGCCTCTCAAAGGTAAAACTTCTTGGTGGGCGGTCTTAATGTCATAAGTTGGACCCAGCTTGGTTGTTCAAGTAGAAAAATGAAAAGAGGAAGTAAAATAACGAAGTAAATATGAGAAAAATAAAGCAATCAACTGATCCTTTAGAAAACTTCATCAGGTACCATGCTCATCAATATACAAACGGAACCATTTGCGACCTTACAAATCAACCTCGAGAGACTGAGGTACATAAATACTCGCAGCAGCATAATCTGTCGAATTCCTCTGGAATGTTTCTTACATATACTCTCGTGTCTTTGCAGGTTAGGTTTGTATGCTCAGAGCCCATGGTAATAATCAGTTCAATCAAAGAGATCTCTACTTGCAAGTACGTCGTCACACTTCAATGCCCGATGCTTTGCAAGCACCCGTAAGTTGCAACACCCGTACAATGTCCTTTTTTTCTCCTTGTGATTCTGAACCAGTAGATTATCCGGTACTGCCTTTGCAAAAGTATCAGAAAAGTCGAAGGTTAAAATATTGGTAAAACAGTAACTAATCGGTGAATGGGAGGCACGCTGCTTAATTTGATTGTTCTTGTGATCTCCATGACAGGATGTTTCAACAAGAAAGGCCAACATCCCACACCATCCACTGCAATGAGATGCCCCGAGATATCAAAGACTCATCGGTAGAAGACAGCCTTAAAGGCACGCATATTATTACGATAATCACTGATGATAATGAACGAGGTGCAACTTGATTTTAGGTCCCCCGAAGCCCAAAGACCAGAAAATGACATGTAATTAGAGGTAGAGGTCTCTAGTGAGTGTTAAAAATAGTAGATTCCTGACAAAACTGAGTGTGGTTTCTATCCAATTTGCAATTTCATGGACATATTTTATCATTTTGGTTATATGAAATGACGGTCTATTGATGGATGCCCATTAGCTGTTAATTTCCCTTTCTGCTCCATATAGACTGGGAGAGTAGAAAAAGAAAATGGCTGATTAAATCATTGGATGATCCCTCATTGTTGTTGAAGTTTGGCCGAGATTTTACCTTTGTTGAAAGATGCAATCATTTTTTTATTTGATCCATTAAGTCGATCTCACACGGATGGAATAATGTTTGATGCTGAAGGTTATTTTCCCAACATCCACATCTCGATGCTTTCTTTCTCTCTAACCACGCTTTCTAGGCAGCAGCAGGAATCACAGCACGAGTAGAAACTTGAGAACGCAAAAAAACTGTTATATAAATTTAGTTAAAACAAGAATTATGGAAGGCATGCAAACGTATGCAACTCTAAACGATGCCAGCATGTTACAATTGTGCTATATTAAACAAAGGAAACAAAATTAATAAAGCTATTTTTCCATTAGAAATATCTCCGGATTAGACCCACCGATCCATTGCAAAAACTTGGTGGATTTCTAGAGTTAGATCCGTTGAATGAAATTTAGCAATCTGCAAGCTGATAAGATCACAAGTCCAATCAATCAGATCCAGATTGTGGGGGTCTCGATCGACATGTTTCTAAACAGTGCAGAATCTCCTGTATTTGCAAATTACAACTGAAATGTGATCAAGTTTACGCTCTTACCCTATAAAGGAAAATATTGTTTATTGTTAGATATATGTGTCCTAAAAGCAGAATTGGCTGATACTTGTAATACACTTCTAGGGTCAAAATTGTAATTTTGAATAAAATCAATAAATGGATTATTTTCTATCACATATGTGTATTTAGTATCTGTGATACATCCTTTGAGTTAATGGTAATGATAATTCATATTTTCAAGAATTGAAAATTTAAGACATGAATAATCATTATTAACTCATAAATTGCTCCTGACCATAGGATCATCACGAAGATGGTGATTGATCCGGAAGGTTGGTGTACAATCGCTTCTTTTTAGTAGATGAGTCTTGAGTCTACGGTGTGGAGACACCGGAGCGAGAGTACAGGTACTCGTTAGAGAACGAGGGCACTGAGCGTGACCACCTCGAGTAGTCATTAGGGAGTCTACCTTCTCGTCAATGATGACTCGATGCTGGCAGTAGTGTGTCTGGTTCTTTGACCTTGAGATGCATCGGCAGTTCACCTTGAGGGTGTTATAGTTTGACTACACCATTACTCGTCTCCTACCCACATATGGATCCTGAGGGTGTATGTTGGCTATGACATGTTCATTGTAGGAACTGGATTGCATCAAGATGGAATCTATCTACCTCGGTGGTGAGGAGTAGCACTATGATGATCATGAGAATAAGTCCAGAATTCCATGGCCATAGTAGAGTGAAATAATAGAAAGAGTTTCTGTTTAGATTTTCATATTGACTCGAATCGAATGATTACATCATATGACAGAGACTAGGTGTTGTGACGAGTTCACCTTAACCCTAATCTGATCGGGGCTCAAGATAGAAGAACTGAATCACACAGGTAGCTGCACCAAGAGTTTCGCATTCAGCTCTGATGGGTTCCACCATATACTGCTAGAGTGTGCACTGGTGGATTTTGGAGCAATTAGAATGATTTAGATGATCGTATCATTCTAGTTGTGTTTGAATCAGAAGAGTTTAATCCATCGAAAGGATTTTTCGATGATGTCGATGATAGAGATCATGACATATCTCATTACCATACAGAACTGAACTAACTGGGTCACACAACAAGGGTTTTGAATCTGGTGATCATCAATTGAACTGATCTAGTTCAATTGATCTGAATGAGATTCAATTAGGTTCAAGGAAATTGTGCTAGCACTCGTTGAACCTAACGTTCTTCTTTTGCTATCATAAATAAGTTGTCCTGTCTGAGCCAAAGGAGTTTGTGCTCAAACAGAGGCCTCATATGGTCTGACAGGAGGTTGTCCAAGTCAGAAAAGGTTGTCTTATTTGTAAGACATTACTGCCATTTTTGGTCACCCTGCCATTTTTGTTTTTGACTTTGGTTCAAAAGTCTACCTTTGACTGGTCAACGTTGACCGTTGACACTTTGACTTTTGACCACATGTCATGCACCTATTGGAGAGCTGGTGGGGGCCTGTCCCCCTGCCAGAACCTGGCAAGGAGAAGGGCGCACGCCACCCTAGGCGTGTGCCCAAGTTGGAGGCGCCTAGGAGTCCTTGTTGGACAAGGACTCCATCTCCTTTTTGGATTCCAATTAGAGTTCTTCTAAGAACCAACTTTGACTGGTCTTAGGCGCCCTCTAAGGAGGAATCCAGGGGACTCTATTCCCACCAATCAGATTTAGATCTGATTTCACAAAGGGTTGTGATTGGTTGGGAAGAAGAGGAGTTGGATCACAGCTAGTCTATAAATAAGACCCTGTACGCCCAACTCAGATTGTATGAGATAGAGATTGATGAGATCATAGTTTCCCATGCCCCAAGGCTGCCTCTCCCCTCCTTCTCCATGCCATAGTCTCTTCTCCCCTTGCTCTCCACGTCCAAAAGGAGTTTTGGACCTTGGTTGGTGCGATTCAGATCAAAGAAAGGCGATCAAAAGCAAGAAGGCTGCTGCGCTGCTGCAAAGGACGACTGCTGATCTTCAAAAAGAGTTTTGAAGATCCTCCAGATCAGATCCAGATCTGATTTTTGGAGGTGTGATAGAGAAGAAGAGGATCTCCAGATCCAACCCGAGTGGATACCGGTAGAGGCCAGGCGCTTGCGTGGCTAAGATCCAGAACCTTCCGCTGCAAACAGGATCATCAACAGGGTAATAGGATTACCCAGATCAGGTAAATTAAATTTGATTTAATTTATCTTTTAATTTTATTTTATTAAAATAATAAGAATCAGATCTGAAACATATCAAGATCTGATTAGATCAAGAGAAAAAATTTTTGAAATATATCTCTTGATCTGATCAGATCTGAACGAATCGGAAATCAGTTTTCTTAACTGTATGTCAGTGGAATCGGCGCGAAAGTTCGAACATTTGCTCCACAACAAAGTTTCAAAAGATCCTCAAAGCTAATTTCATACGAAAAAGAATGCAATCAATTATTTCTACTAATGTACTAAAAGTCTTTTTTTCGCTTTGCAGTGTTGAGCAAGGTCTTATGGTACGGTCAATGGTTATGGTAGCCCTTCCGTCATGCATCATGATGCTATCTCATGCTCTTACCAGAAATTGACAAATGCTCAACTGCAAAAGAACGGCGTTTCTTCAGCTTTTTCAGAACGTTATTCTTAAAGCACTTACAGAATTTTTCCCAAACAAGAATTCTTTAGAGGGTTAGTTCGCAACCAAAATCAAAATCGAAATGGATTGAAATCAAAATTAAAATAACTAGATATCTCAAAGCCTTTGGTTACAATTATAACCAGAATCGAAATCAGAATAAAAATTTGAATTTTTAGAGAAGAATGAGGATTAAATTTTAGATGAATTATATGCCTCAGAATTGGAATTGGAATGAAGCTCCATTTGGAATGAAAGTCGTACATTCCCATTCTGAGTCCAAACCCCAACTCCTCCAAACCAAACACCTCCTAAATATTTTGCAATCGGCAATAATGAAATATACAAATACTTTATTCATGTCACTTGTACCATATTTGAAGAATTTAGAAGGTAACTCTATAATATCTCCATCTTATGCAAGGTATTATTATTGTCCGTAATTTTGGGATGCCTAAAAGCCAAGCAAAAATCTTCTACATCAATTCGCCAAGTCAAAAACACTCCCAAGTTATTTAGACAGACCATAAAACATGTTTCCAGCAGCAAAACAGAAAGCAGTATGCTAGACCCAATATGTAATGAAAGTAATAGTATAAATTATCATTACCAAGCAATACTAATTTTGATGTTTGGATCTCAGGCACATGATAAATACCAGAGGCTTCCAATATAACCAAAGTATAAATTGTTTGAGTTGCAACATAATCTGTTTGAGTTGCAACATAATCTGTTTCTTACAACAAATACCCACCATGTTCATCACACACAAAGAACTTGTATTACAAGAAATGGTGTAGTCCTATTTTACCTAAATGACAGTTATAAATGACCATATTACACCATGCTAACAAATATGACATACAAATATTGAGAGCTGAAACAACACTAAAGTAATGAAGGGGTGAAAAAAAAAAAAAAAACCCTCAAATCTTCTGCAAACCATCTGAATCTGAAAACTAGGATCTGATAAAGCTGCAATCAGAATCCAAAATAAAGAAACTTAAAGCTTCTCTATATCACCAGCATGTAGGAAAATAATCATATGTTGCAGAGGGATTCTCAAGTTGATCCCAGTGCAAAGAATGATTTCTACAAACAGTTCTGTAGCTATAAAATCCAAGGATCTCCTTTCTGTGAGCACGTATAAATCCAATCTACCAGCCCATGCAGCAAAGAATCTGTAGATAGATACTAACCATCCATTGTTAGAGAATTTACCCAGAATTATTATAATTAATATTTAGAATGAAACGGCATACGCTTATCTGCTTAACATACAGAAACTATCAATATACTTTCATAAAGAATGGTAAAAACAATGAGGAAAAAAAAAAGCTAAAAAAACCACCACTATCCAATCTAACTCATGATAGATTCTTCATGTTCATAACAAACAGTTGTGCACAGATGGAGACTCCAACATAGATTCTTGGCAGTCCATTTTATGGATTAAAGTGTTAGGCAAGTTGGAGTTGCTACCAGAATATTAATTGCCAGATTGATTTTTGAGTATTAAGTGGCTTATGGTTTATGTTAAGTCCCCTATGTAAAGACAAGGTCATCCTAGTGAGTTGTCGACGGAAATTCATTAAATCAATAAACAAGGTTCGGGCATCACAAAGTATATGTATCAGGGCTTGATGCTTCACTATCTAATAGTTCCAGCTAACTTGCTTGGTTAATTCATCTGATTTGCTCGATCTTGCTTCTAGTAATACACCCTTGGTGTTTAACCAGAAGTTCCTAGGATGATCTATCTTGAAATGGTTCTATCATGATGCCTCAGATGTACAACAGCACAACTGAAACAGAACCCATGCTTGATTTGGTATTAGAGTAAATTCTAAAGGCAATTAACATCACTCCTTTGCATTGTTTTGTGTTTTCCTTGCAACTCAATGTTTCAATTATAGATGGAATTCTGGCTGTGTCTTCAGCAGCACTCTTGAAGAATTCTTATGGAAAAGAATAAGAGTAGCCCCGGAACAAAGATTAAAATCCTATAATACGATATCAACAAAGACTGGATCCTAAATCCACTTTACTATGAATTTATGATTTCTAATTTAGCAAATGATTTTTTTTTTTGGCTTTTGTGAAAGGTCATGAAGAAAGTGAAGACTCCAAAGTGCAAAACAAAGTTGTCAACAGAGATTTGTTCCCAGCCCAAGTCCAAAACCTTAAAGAGAGATGCAAGTGTTGTGCATTTTAATATCTTAATATACTGCCAAGAGCTTAGATCCCATGGAAGAGAGAAATGAAACCAACAAATGCCCCAAGCACTATTGCATCATGTTAATCTAGGAATTTGTCAACATCTATGCTGTGTCAAACAAGGACAGAGTGGGTAAGGTCTTTAGGACTGTATATGAAGCACGAAGCTTGTAAATCAAGGTTGATTAAGTTGCCTGACCCAAATAAAATTATGAAAACAAAAAAATGTCCTTTTAACAGAGAAGTGTTTTCAATGGCAATTAGAAACAAGGTAGCTTTGCAGGACTGCATACACAATGAACGCAGTAGTGGAAGCTTAGAACAAACTTTTGCGCAGTTTGGCTTTATCCCATGAAGGTTCATCATCAAAGTTTACCAAGACAATCACCAAAAGAAGTTCAATAAATCTGAACAATAAGAATACTTGGGAAACGTAACTCGTACGGATGGCGATGGTAGCCTACCCGACCCCACAGGATAAAATAGATTTTACCAGATCTGATTAAAACCTCAGACAAATACGGATTTTAGATAAAATATCCAAAACGGGTCCAGATCGGGTATAGAAAATGGTATGCCCTGCCCCGATATAACTTTGATTTAAATTCCTGCTTTCAAAGTTACACTTATTTTAGAATGCTTATATGATGAGTTCCTTAACTGACCCGACCTAACCGGACCCAACCCGTCTTATCTGCCCGACCCAACCCAACCTGAGGTGGGTACGAGATGGGTATAGGTATAATGTTTTTAATTGCGGGACGGGTACGGATATTGGCTGACTCGACCCATACCCAACCCATTGCCACTCCTAGTAATTTGTTGGGTGTTGAAAGAAATGATAAAGGCCTTTATAAAGGAATATATCGATAGAGTAAAAAAAAAATACAAGATATCAAAGATAAAAATCCCAACTAGTTAGAGAAGAATTACCAAAATTGAGGATTTAGTTTACTGAATATATAAAAGAAACTAAGGGCATGGATAATGCTAGTTAAGATTATCTAGTATCTTGTTGAAGTATGGAACATAATGGAGGCAACATTTCCATGTCTTTCTCCTGAAGATTGCCTAGACTAGACCCATCAGCTAGGGTATCAACTTCATTCTAGTGGCACAATATTATATTCAAAAACAAAACATGCCAAGAATGCCATGTTTGCAGAGCACATCAAGATAAGCTACATCCTGCAGGCATAGATGTGGCCAACAGCCCAGGCCGCCCATAAGCCCGCCCGGCACTACTCGTTTCATGTCGGGCCAAACACAGTCCGATCATCTACAATAGCGAGCTGTGCCTAGCCCGAGCTATAGTAACGGGCAATACTAGGCCTAAGGATCCTGGGCCCGTAGCACGGCACAACTTGTTTATTTTTTGGGCCAAGCATGGCCCTCGTGCCATGCTTGGCACGCCCAATGGCCTATTAGTGCCGGGCCTGGCAGGCATGGAAGTGAAATTATCGTGCAAGGCTAGGCCCAGCACGATTATTACCATTGCGTGCAGGCCAGGCCCGACATGATTATAGCCATTGGTGAGTCGGCACGACCCAACCTGCAACGGCTATATCTTGAAAATCAATAATCATTTTACCATTTTTTGTGCAAAATTTACCTATTTAACCCCTCCAACAGCTATAAAACAGTCATATTTAAGGGTATGATGGTCTTTTGTAAAAGAATTAATCTTCTTGATAAATGAATTTACAAAAGACCCATATACCCCTCACTATGGCTATAAATGGCTAGTTTGTAAGGATAAAATAATAAGTGGAAAAGTTTCTAAAAACTATAAATGCCCCTTTATCCTCACCATTTCCACCACACCATCCAATCTCTCATTCTCTTGACTCTATAATCTCTCAAGCTATTCATCATCAAGCTCTCATTCTCTCTATTCTATAACCTCTCAAGCTATTCTACTTTATCCAACCTATTCTACTTTCTTTATATTTACTTTCTTCAATATTATTATTATGGCATCCTTTGATGAGAGCAACTTCCAAATCTCACCACTAGCTTGTGAGGAACCTTTACCATCTCGAACTCAAGAGACTAGAGAGTAGGGAGTGTGAAGGCAGAGCCACTAGTTTGCATAGAAAGATAACTAGTGAGGTTTGTAGACTTGGCAATCACACTTGACCTAACCCGGTCCTAAGGGTCGGGTTGGTCGACATGTTGACTGGGTTTTGACTGGACCCAACTCGAACCCAATGAATTTATATTTCGGATTGAGTCGGGTTCGGGTAAAAGCCGCCCCGACCTATTATCCAACCCGAACCCAATCCGATCTTATGTATATATATTGTTTTCCTATCTTATCCTTTTAATTATATCTTATTTTCCAAAATACCCATTTCTATATATACTACGTGAGAACCATAGAACCCTAACCCTACATTTTTTTTATAAGCCACCACCGCTTCACTTCGCTTTCTGCTTATTTTTAAAGCGGCAGACCTTTACTCTTGTCTTACTCACGTTTTGCTCATTTTTTAGTGGACCATCATTATTATTTTGCTTCAAGAATCAGGACAGCTTTATAGGTTCGTTTTTTTCAACTCCCTTTTTTTTCATTTTCTTTAACTTTTACGTCACCTACTTTGTTTCTATTGTGTTGGAAGTAGGTAGCTAGCAAGCATTAAAATTAAAATATTCTATTGATCTTTCTCCTTTTAAACAATGAATGTGAGTCATGTCACTATACTTGTTAACATTATCTAGTGATAAATGACAAAAGAAATAATTCTAACAGATAAGATGTTAAAAAGTAGTTTGATTTTGGTTTGACTTTGGTGAGTTCAAAGAGCAAATTATTGATGGATACAAATGGGTTTTAAGTAATCAATGATCTCCTCAATACCTAATGCCTATTTCTTTGATACTTATGCCACAATCTATAATATCATAATATACAGATGGTAAATATGTTATTTTTGTTCTATTTTTTTCTTGTCGGTATTCTTATTTCTATGTCTACTTTGAATATGTTGTTTAGAATTTTGAAAATATCAGCAAGAGAAGATCGTGTTACGCAACCTTCATCGGTTATAGAAACTCAGAACCTTCAAGTGCAAATGTGGCGTTAAATGCACAATCAGACCAAACCAATCTAAATGGAGACAACACCGACATTGATTGTGATAATTTGGGAAAACTTAAGACTCTTGTGTGGTAGCACTTTGAAAAGAAAAAAGGTTAATGGAGTTGATAAGGCAGAATGCAAATACTGTAATGCTTTGCTTAGTGCTAATTCAAGAAATGGAACAAATCGTCTGCGTATGCATTTTGATAGATGTAAAAGGAGGAAAATAGCAGATATAAGGCCAAATTTTTTGAAAAAAGATACTACTAAGGAAGGAAAACAGAATTTGAGTACTGGAGCATTTGATCAAGCAACTACAAGGAGAGAAATGGCGCATATGATTATAATGCATGAGTATCCTCTAAATATGGTGCAACATAGAGGATTTAGGAGATTTATGCAAGCTGCTCAACCTTCATTTAAAGTCCCTCGCTGAAACACTATCAAGTCTGATATTGAAAAAGTCCACAAGGATGAAAAGATAGTATTCATGCATATGTTAGAAAGTAATGAAGGCAGAATTGCTCTTACCACTGATATGTGAACATCTAGCAACCAACAGAGAGGATACATGACTATCACTGCACACTTTATTGATGGTTCTTGGGTGCTTCAAAGCCAAACATTAAGGTACTAACATTTTAGCTTATTATATAAATATAAGCATGTGGATTATATTTTATGCTGTATTTTAGCTTAATTTGTAATTTCAACATGGGTAACATATGTAGTGTTATTATTTTGATATATCATAATAACATAAATATTATTCTATTTTTGTTTAGGTTTGCTTATGTTCCTTGTCCATGTACGACAAAGGCTCTTACTGATGTTTTAATAGATTATTTGATGGATTGGAATATCGATAACAAGTTATCCACTATTACATTAGACAATTGTATTGTTAATGATGCTATGATTGGAATTTTGAAGAATAGTTTGCAACTTAGTTCTTTGATATTGTCTGATACTTTCTTGCAAATGAGGTGTTGTGCACATATTCTAAATTTGATTGTAAAACAAGGATTAGAGATGATTTGTAAAGGAATTGATGAAGTTCGTGATAGTGTAACTTGTTGGACAGCATCGGCTAAAAGAATGAAAAAATTTGAGTGTGTCAAATAGTTGCAACTGCCTTTTACGAGAAAATTGATTCTAGATTGTCCTATTAGGTGGAATTCCACTTTTATGATGCTTAAGATTGCTCTGATGTATAAAAATGTTTTTAGCTGGTTGAAGCAATGAGACTTTTAGTATACCATTTTGCCTAGCAAGAATGATTGGGAGTTTGCTAGGGAAGTTTGTAGGAGACTGAAATTTTTTTTTTGAAGTAACTGAAGTTTTCTTTGGCACAAAATATCCTACTGCTAATTTGTATTTTGCGAAGATCTGTGAGGTTAAATTAGCAATAAATCAGTGGACTCTTTCTCCCATTGAAAAGATTGAAAACATGGCTCGTGACATATTAGGTAAACTCAATCAATATTGGAATGATATCCATGTGTTGATGGGAGTTGCTGTTGTTTTAGATCCTAGATATAAGATGTCATTGCTTGAATATTATTTTCCAATGACATATGGCAGTGACAGTGACGAGAAAATGGACAAAATTTGTGATCTATGTTATCCATTGGTTAATGAGTCAAATACAGGCCAATTCGGGTACAAATCAGCATGTGGACCAAACATCAGCACAATCAGAGCTTCCTAAAAATGATGCATTGACAAAATATGATCAGTTTTTGAGGAGAAAAAGCAGAAGAGAAGTAATCTTCAGAGGTCTGAGTTAGATCATTATTGGGAGAATGATGAGATATCTCGAGTAGATTTTGATGTTTTAATGTGGTGGAAATTGAATGGGTCTAAATACCCAACATTACAAGCTATAACTAGGGATTTGTATGTCATTCCAGTATACTCTGTTGCATCTAAATGTGCATTCAGCTATAGTGGAAGGTTGTTGAGCCCAGAACGAAGTAGGATGGTTCCAAAGCTTGTGGATGAAATCATATATTCTCATAGTTGGCTATGGAACCTTGAAACTAGTACATGTGACTTTCAATTAAGTTTGTTTGCTTTTATTTTTTTTGAGAAAGTTTAAATGTCAGTGCCTAATTTATTATTTCTATTCCTTGTAGGTAATGATGATGATGATTTTGATAACATTAATGATGACATAGTTTTTGAGAATTCAAATATAATAACTTATCAAAAATAAATATTGTTAATAGATATTTCAAATATTACTTAAAAGTATGTTATTTAAGTGGATGATTTGTGTATGCATCAATTGGTGGTGGTGCTCCTTGATTATTTCTTTGCTAGAGGTGGCTAAGATTTTCTTGTAAAAAGTTATCAATGGACCATTATTTTGTTTTTTCAAGGGGCCAGTGGACCATTATTAAGTAGCATGTTTTGATTTATTTTTATTTGCAAGAAGTGTTAATGAACATCTAGTTGTTTAACTTTGTTGAATGGATATAACTTGTGATGATTTCCCATGCTAATTTGATGTTTTATTATGGTAATAGATGTTAAAATATAATGTTATTATGTTGACCATCGTGGTCTAGAAAATCTCATTTAGGCAGGCGAGTACCTGATCGGGTAACCCGATACCTGATCGGGTAGGTATAGGTAAAAAAAGTGTTAACTCGCCAGGACACGAGTCGGGTTTGGATCAAAATGCTAGGATATCGGGTCAAGTTCGGGTCGACCCAGACCCGCACCCGATCCGACCCATTAAGCCCCAAGCCTAGAGGTTTGACAAGGTTTCGATCAGATAGTTGTGGAGGGAGTGGAGAAAGCGCAATGTAAAAAACGCATGAAATTCTAAACTTGCGACTCACGTGCTGGCACGGGTCACCAAAGGAGACATTTGGAGAGTCACAAGGTGCATGAGGATTGTGCTCAATCCATCCTTAATTTACAAGGAGGTTCGCTTTCTTCCTTCCAGGACAACCAAGAATGCCAGCGAGATGCATTAGCTTGTTATATTGTACAAGCTGAGAAACCTTTTTCTATGGTAGATGATCGACTATTCGAGCAATATGTTCAAAAGTCACTACAACCGCAATACAAATGGGTAAGTAGACAAACTATCCATAGACAAGCTTTAAAAGAGTATCTTATTATGAAAAATAATTTAGTTAATCTTCTCAATAATATTAATTGTAAAGTATCATTAACATGCGATATTTGGACATCTCAACATAATGGAGAATCCTACATTTGCATAAGTGGACACTATATTGATGAAAGTTGGCTTTTAAATAAACGCATTTTAAATTTTAAATTTTTTGAATTTTCTCATACTACATCTGCCATAGTTAATGCCATAATGCAAACTACTAGCACATATGGCATTAGCAATAAAATTTTATCTATTTATTTTGATAATGCTACAAACAACACTGCTTGCATAGAATTACTGAAATCAACATTACAACTAATATTACAAGATAAGTTATTACATATTAAATGCGCATGTCAATATGTCATATTTTGAATATTTGTGTTAGAGATGGTTTAGCCATTGTGCGGCCAATCATAAAAAAAAAAAATCAGGAATGCCATTTCTTTCATCCAATCATTTGGTGCACGGCGTCAAGATTTCAAGCAAATGTGCCTTAACCACAGTAAGTCGTATAAAAAATTTAGACTCGACGTGTAGCATAGATGGAATAGCATATATTTAATTTTAAACCCTGCACATCCATTTAGTAATTTGATTAATGCATTTTGTAATGATAGGTTACCCGGTGATCCACTCACTCAACATGATTGGCATGTTGCACTCACCATTGAAGATTTTTTAGAATCATTTTATACCGTCACCAACACTTTAAGTGGCGTATATTACCCTACTTCTACATTATTTTTAAATTGTGCTTTTGAAATTAGCACAAAATTTGCAAAATATAGGAATGATAGTATTTTACAAAATATTATTGCAGTGATGGAGACCAAATGGAGTAGTTATTGGTCTAAAATCTCTCCACTCCATTCAATTGCTGCCGTGTTTGACCCCCGCATCAAACTTAATGGCATACATATTCTACTCGATGCATATCATAAAAATATGCAACTCGATAGTGAAGAGCCAAAAAATTTAGTCAATAACTTGCTACAAGATATGTTCCAATTATATGAGTCTCATACATTTCGACAAATGCACAGTCTACCACTTCTAGTAGTGCCAGTAGCGGTAAGTCAGTATGGTATTTTTTTATTTGGTAGAAAACAAACATATGCATCTACATCTCCTTCTTCATCCTACCTCCATTCTGAGCTACAATTTTATTTGAGTAGTGATATAGATTCTTTTTTAATAGAAGAACAACCAGATGGTTTAGACGTGCTTCAATGGTGGCGAGAACAACATAATCAATATCCAATTCTCGCTATCATGGCACGTGATCTATTAGTTGACCGATGTCCATCGTGGCATCAGAATTTGCTTTCAGTGCAGGTGGAAGAGTGTTAGATGAAAAGAGCAGAATGAACGAAGAATCAGTGGAGATGTGCATTTCCTTCAAGGACTGGCCGGATGTGGAGGATAGACTTGAAGAAAAAGGAGGGCACAACACAAGCGATGAAGATGACACACCTATGATAGTCACCAATGAGTCCAACAATGAACAACAATTATAGTAAAAAATTCTATTCTATTTTAAATTTTATTTATATTTTTTTACTTGAATCCCGTATTGACTTAAGCATCGGAGTGTCTATGTGAACAACAGACTTTTTGCCATCCATATTTCTTTCGTGTTTTTTTCAGGTTTATCACAAATTCACTATAAAGTATGAAGTCATAAACATTAGTTTCCATTTCAAGTTTTTTTCCCTTATTTTCTTTTTTTTAGCTTTTTCATTCAAAAAAAAAAGCCCATGGGCTTTTTTTTTAACACAGCACAGCCCGCGGGCCAACGGGTCATGCCAGGCACGGCCCGCAATATGTCGTGCTACGAGCTGTGCCAAGCCAAGGGTTTAGCTAAATGGGCCGTGCCAGGCACGATCCGTTAATTTTTTGGCTGGCTGGCAATTGGGCCATGCTAGCCCGGCATGGCCTGTTGGCCGCCTCTATGCAGGCATTTTTTACTCATTGAATCCACAAATTGTGACATTCACGTTTCAATCTTGAATATTGCAGAGAGGGAGGGTCACTTCAAGGCAAGTCATAAGGAAATGTTCAATTAAAATGGTGACAGCAAATTTTCTACATTGATATGGGTGTGCATGAGTGTGCGCAAGACTTCATGTATGCATGCATATTATGTCGAGTTCGGACTGTATCTTTCACATGAAAGGATGATTGATCTTCTTTTGCATTGTCAACTATTGGATCGCGCTTTACACAGCTTTCAAAGTACTCCAACCTCTTTCTTCCATCTGCAGCTTAGATTATGAAACTAATGTCATGCTTTGAAAGCTGTGCAAAGCACGACCCAATAGTTGATGTCACGAAGGAAGATCATTCTTTCACGCGAAAGATACAACCCTAACCCTATCATGTTGGTACATCCATGCATGTGCAAACACATCGGTGCTAGGGCTCTCATGTCAGCCCAAGTCTTAGCTCAGACCTCAGTTTGTATAGGTATCAGCAGTTACACGAAACGTTATATAGAAAATCTTGACCCTTATCATCTCAGCCAATATAAATAGGAATATTCCAAGATATTGACTGATATTGCATTCAAGAAGCCAGGCAGTATTTTCCAATAATCTTTTTTTAACTTAAACAGATTTTAGTCAATAGAGTTTCAAAATCAATGCCCAAAAATTGGTTATGCGCTCAGAGTTACCATATAGGCCAAGATTTTAAAACATTGATTGACCAAGATGTCAACAAATCTCAGATCTTCCCAATTTCTCGCTCCTTCAGTCTTGGCCAAGATAAGCCAAGATTTTTTTGGTCTTGGTCTTGGCCACCTACTGAACGGACTAAATCTCACATTTTAAAAAATCTTTATCTGTGCATCTCCTCACTCCCTTCCAAGTTGCGAAACCTGATGTAATGAAAATTAAGCTACCATACTTCCTAAGTTAACAACACAAGAGGAAACATACTAAAATTTTCCAACAATATCACACGTCCAATATCTTAATTGATTCACATCAACTTGACAAAAACAATTTTCTATTTTACTTTTTTAATAAAAGGTCAAATAAAAAAAGTTACTAAGATGTTTTCCGTTAATTTTTAATCATTACAAAACAAGTGGAGGAACAAACTTCTTGACCAGCATAATGAACATGAACTGTTAGTTGACAGACTCTCTTTTAAATGAAGGCAACCTGGTGATGCTGCAATGTGTGAAGTGTCACTAAACACTCATGGCGCCTGTTTTTCCAACAGCTGTGCATGGATGCATAGGCAGAGTAAATGTGGTGCCAAAATCATATTTACTAACCCCCAAAATTCTCTTTTGGGGTTTGAACCTACGACTTCATGCTCGGCAAACTTAAACATTAAGGAGTTAATGCACATTGACATAGAAGAGCTCTAAAAGATAAAGTTATTTCCCGAAGAATATTAATCTCAGGTTTCCACAAGAGACTTTTCACCATCTGAGCTTCTTTCTTAGGACTGGCTATCTACCCTCAAACTTTTTCAACCATATTTTTGATAAGCTACAAGTTGTATCCATGAATAAGAAATAGTAAGGAAGAATGAAAAGCACAAATGACAGCACAAGAGTCCCTGAGACAGAATATGTGGGATAAGGCTTGATTATAATATTTATGACATTTATGGTTAAGTTATTACATAGTACATGGCAAAACTTTACCCTATAGGTAATGGTTATGCATTATTACAAGTTTTCAGGTAATTAATGCAATGACACTGGCTATCATATGCTTGAAACATCCACAACAGACACATGGCATATGGACAATAAAACTAGGTCGGGCATCAAGAGTCCAGAAAACAATGTGAAAAGCAAAATTGATGCACCGGACTGGATGAAACTTATAATGAATTGCAGGTAAAATCTTCCAGATAAGGGCTATCTGTGCACAAGTTACTAGCACCGACTCCCCTATTTGGAAGTTCACTTCTGCAGTATGTCATACCTACTATGATAATGGTAATGCCATAACCTCACAATGAATAATAAGTTTGTTTTGCTAGGGGTATAGTAAAAGAAGGAATGCAAGTAATCAGCATAAGATTTCAGCAATTAAAGCAAAGAAACAGAATTACCTGAAAAACCAGGGCACATCATCGACAACAGAGCAGCACAAACAGCTTGGCTGTTCTCCTCAGTTGCCTCTGCAGACTTTAAATAAATCATACATGTCCCAGAGCATGATGAAATTTGGGGGCTCTCCGCCAAAATAATGGCTCAAGCCTAAAAGATGAAACACCAGTCATCCACCTTTTAGCATCATACATTTCATTCCATGCCTGAACTATCTCATCAATCTCGAAGCCCAACCCTGAAACTTAAAAAATAAAAATCTTAGAAATCTGAAAAGCAATGTCATGGACAGCTCAGCAAGAACCCACTTGGTATTTGAAAAACTGAGGACGATCTCTAGTTGTATTGCTATTTAATCAAGCAGAGCATTCATCCTATGAGAAATCAAACTGTTGCCTCTAGCATGAGCATTTAACACTGGTGTTTCTTGATGTTTTAAAAGGTGGCCATGGTATGCGGGCAGTCAAGGGACCACATAGTGCATATGTGCTGTGCAAACTACATATATGGATGCATATGCAGTTAATGTTTTATATACTGAAAATAAATAAAATATATTATCTATAATGATATAAGCATTTTTTACAAATAATAGCAATATTCATAACAATAACATCAGGTAATTAGTGCTTGCTGCTTAGTACTTTATCCTTATTAGCATTAATTATAGCCTAACTAGCATATCTACACTGTTAATATATACACCTCTGGCCTGCTTGATACCCACATCCAACCCCACTACTAGCATGAACCAGCATTACTTGCATAGGCCTACATAAGAGTGGCCACATATATGGCCACACTATGCTAGAAGGGCTACATGCAGTCCCGTAATGATAAGTAGGCTGCATATGCAGCAATAGAATGCTAATCCTATCATTTATGTATCCACCAAGTACTAAGCAAACTCTCCTTTTGCCCCAGATGTGGCCCAACGACATATACTGGCCGCATATAAGGTTTGCGATGCAGTTCAGGTAACTGCATCTGCATATCCGGCTACATATGCAGCCTTATACACTGCATTTTAAAGTAGTAGCATTACTATTAGTATTTGCATGATCATTAGTTGAAGAACTTAATTATAGCATCAACAATGGCAACATACTTGTTTTTGTACAAGAATGACAAGGTACCTCTACAGCCTAAAGAATCAGTACCCTGTTAGAACTCAGCACTACATATTTTTTGACACTAATACTAGCACTAAGACAATCATACAAGTTTTAAACTAATGTCATATCGCTACACTGTTAGTACCAATTCTAAACAAAATGTTGCTGCTATTATTGAAAATTTGATTGTACTATTGGCAGCATAGTGTAACTTATTACGCATACATACCGATGTGAGTATTGCATGCACTCTGAAACATGAGAGTTCTTTTTTCTAAATTCATCCCCCTTCCAGATTTTTAAGGCACTAATGGTTTCCTAAATGGAACTTCAGGCCCCCAAGGGGCTAACCACTTTTGACTAATATGAGTGCTGAGTGCCAAGGGAGTGGAGACAAGGCCTTGCATAGTGATACCACTAAATGATGCTTCCTTATCATCCTACAACAAAAATAAATGATTGAAAAACCATTTGACAAAGAAATTTATTACCTTCTTGGGTAGTTTCCTTGGCACAATGATTCTTAATCATGACTGCAATGTCTGCTGGTGAAGCTCCTGCAAGTTTGAATTTATCTACAGCTGCCATCAGACACTCTTCCCAAATTGGAAAACCTAATTTGAATTCCACAATTGAGCGCTCATAAAGCATAGCACCCCACAAAATGTTTATCTGAGATCTCATGTTAGAAGCCTGCTCTGCAGCATCGTCATTGGAAATGTCTTTGAAATATCCATCCAAACCCATCTTTTGCAACAGGGCTTTTTCCTTGCTAGGCTTAGACAGTTCTCTTAGACGCTGCTCTTCCATCTCCTCCCACATCTCTGTGCCCCTTTCCAAGTTATCTTCAGCATTGTTGAAGAGCTCTAAGACATCTGCTGAAGGCCAGGTATCTAAATCTACCTTGCTTCCAATTGCATAGTACCAAGAAAGTTTTGCTTGCTCAAACTGTTGCTGCCCAAGTGCAAGAAGGCCTTCATAGAAGTCAGGTTTGATTTTCAGAGCTGCTTCATATCTCTTTCCTGCTTTAACATATTCTGCCTGAGCCCATTCGTATGCAGCTTTGACTTGTGCAAGTATTGATTCCTTGGAAGCATCTTCTGACAAGAACAACCTCTTCCTTGCATGAGACATGTGAACATTGCCCCAATTAAACAAGGCAAGAGCTCCCATCTCCTGAAACTTTTCCTCGGCAAGTTCAAAGATTTCCTGGGCTTCTTCACTTGTGAGAGTTTCTTCCATTGCCTCAGAGTACAGCTTCATCCCAAGCTCATGAAGATCCAGATATGCATCAGAATCAAAACCCATGTGGTTCTTGAATAACTGGGCAAATCGCACAATCCAGTCATTAATACAAGTTGAAGAGATCTTGTCCTCATAATAGCTGGTACTTCCATTTTCAGAAATGCTATTAAGATTTCTATCTAGCTTTTGCACTGCAGAACCATTTTTGGCCTCCTTAAGCAATAGCACCTGTTCAGGATTAACTTCAGTGATGTACAGCCTGACTGATCCTTGTGGATCTGCGGATTCTTCAGCCCACTTTAGCTCTTCTGATGCAGTAATAGTCACGAGGTCACCTTCTTTGTCCTTGTATTTAACTAGAAATGCCTTTAGGCTTGGAAACCTGTTCTGAACAATCTCCCTTAACTGCAACATGCTACAACTTGCTGGAATATGAGCAATTCTTATGTCCTCCCCGAGCACTAGCTTCACAACCTTCATAGGTTCTTCCTTCATATCACTACAGTTCTCCTCCACGATCACTTTGTCCGCAGTCTTGTGGCTCTTCTTCTTCTTTGACTTCTCTTTCAATGTTACACCTTCTGGAGGTGATATGATTGCCTTGTCATCCAACTTGATGCCTTTTTTCTCCATTGTCTTTTTAACCCTTTCAGAAATTTCCAATGCTGTGAGGTTGTTTGGCTCCAGACTTAGAACCACATTAACATCTCTACACGCCCACTCCAATATATTCAAAGCTTCAAAACATCTGGCCCTCTTCAAGAGGGCTTTGGTGTACTTGGGTGCGACCTCAAGGGCCAGATTACATTCATTGACTGCTCGGTGGTAGTCCACGGGACATATCTGCATATAACAAGCAGCTATGTTACTATGGAGGTATGCAACATCTATGTGGCTCTTGGGAAGCAGCTTAATGGCTTTCTCGTACTTGAATATGGCCCCCTCATAGTCCCTCCTTTGGAATAGCTTGTTGCCCTCCTCTTTCATATCCTGAGCCATGTCCATGAAGATTGTCGTGTCCTCATCAAAGACTTTTGGGCTGTGCTCAGAAGACTGGCTATGTTTTGAGTTCGTGTTACTGGCTTTGCTTCCTGACTGCTTCTTCTTCTTTCCTGCAGTCTTACCCATTTCTAGTTCACCAAGTAAAATCAAAACCTTTTGCTCAAACCAAAAACCCTTTTTTGTTTTGGATGTTTCCACCACTATCGATTGATCAACTATACAAAGTTTCGATACAACAGTTCGATAAAATATGAAAGGGTTCTGTGGTATAAATCCTAATACATCATCAGCAAGCCAACGTCAACCTTTCTCCAATATTCTACTGAAAAGAAAAAGAAATGTTCTGAACACAGCCAAATGGGATCTCTGATGAGGATGACTGGTTTTCCCTTAATCGCCCGATTGAGCTCGAACAAACCTAGTCCCACATCTAAGAACCCTCCTTTCCCTCGCTAAGCCACCAAAACCGCCGCAAGAAATCCGTCAAATGAATCGAATAGACCAAACCAAGAGAGGGGCTTCCCCCGAATCTCCCTCACTTCCAACTAAAACCGAATCTTGCACCCAAAAGTTCAATCTTTCTCACAGAAATCAACCAAAACAGACACAAACCACCCACACAAGAGAGGAAAACTTATCTGAATCACGAGTCCTCCTCAGAACGCCCAACTTAGCTCCCCCCGCATCAGAAACCTCTCCCCACCTCCCAGAACCTCGAAAAGATGGTAAATTCCGCCTTGAACTTGATCTAGAAGGAGGTTCTGTTCCCCTTCCGCGATGGAAACCGCTCAGATCGCCTTCCAATTCCGCAGGAAATGAAAGCAATGCCCTCATGAAATTTCCAAAAAGCCCCTTCGTCCCCGACTTTCGTTATCCAGCAACACTGCGATAGTTGTCTATGCCCTCGGATCCTAATCGGGCAATCCCAAGACCACCGCACGCAATCGAATCATTTGTTTTCTTGGATTTTGCTTCTTTCCAATCGCAGGTTCCTTCCTTGCACTCGAAGATTTTCAGGGAGACGACGTAACCCAAGTAATCGCGGTGGCGTTAAGATAGAGATACGACCTTAGCCGTCCGTATGGTATTCTCGTTCGTTTTTAATTTTTATGGCCGATTGGTAAGAATATAAGCTACGAACCAGGTCAGCCTCTCGCCGCCAAAGTCCACCAACTTTTTATTAATGGTCATTCGCCTCCATTTATTCTTTTTATGCACAATTCTTGATGCATATCTTAGCTATTTTTCAAATCTCGGTGTAAAAAAAAAAAAAAAATCTTGTGTAAACCTTTTACTCGCTCCTCCTTTTTCTTTTTTTTCTTTTTTTTTTGAGCAGACATTTTTTTTTACTGTGCTAAGGTTATTCTTTTGATACATGGATCTGAGCTGAAGCTATGGTTAGCTTCTTACCATAAGCACATAGCGTCCTTCCTGAGTAATCTCTGATAAAAAATCCAGCTACTGCTGAAGCGAGATGGTTAATTTGAATCCCTAATTTAGATCCTAAAAGGGTCAAATTAAAAAAAAAAAAAAAAAAAAAATCTTACAAAAGAAAGCCACAAAAAATTGGTGGTAGGTTTTCTAGCACAAAAATTATAGATCAATATGAAGGAAGGATTCTCCCCATGGTACAAAGTGAGTGCTACTTTTATTTGTCTAACTCTACAATAAATATTTATCTACTACTAATAAATATCACATTTTTTTTTTTTTGGGTGAGATTGTTCATGACAATCACCCTCTCTCCAAACATAAGAAAACTCAGGTTGATCCCTGTTGGGGATAAATCCCGCTCCTTCCGAAGTCTAATTTGGTGCTCAGTCTGATGCAGCCGATAGCCATGGAAGAGCTTCAACGGATGGATCTTGGTCGAACTTCTACAGCCGATCAAACTGCTTAGCGATCGAGCTCCTTCGGACTCCCAGCGGTCGGACTTTAGCCGAACTCCTTTGGAATCGATATATGCCGAAGTCCACCAATCAATGCCTACTTTTTGAGAGTCATGGCTATTAAAGCTGGACGAACGATTACCATCAGTCTGCCACAGACGATGCTATAGGGGGCTCCACCAGACCTCGAGCAGTCCACCACTGTTGGACGGTATGGCTGTCGCTTTCGACCCGACGATACCATCCTTTTCGCATCAAACCCAGTGTAGTCTTGAGCGGCCCGCCACCACGCAGCTGCAGCTGTCATCATTAAGCTCCGCCTATAAAAAGAACCCTCCAGATACGCTAACTCTAAGCTCTAAACTCTCCTCTCATTCTCTAAGCTCTGCGGAACTCATTTTCGAGCTCTCCATTTCTATTGGCCAGAGCTGACTTGATCGTCGGAGGGTCCTACCGGAGCCATCCTCTCATCGGCTCCGGATAGGATTTTATTTTGCAGATTCTGATGGCAATCTCGTCCACCTCCATTTCAGCTGATTCCGACGACGACTAGATTCTGCGTCAACAACCCCGTTCTATAGTATTCCTTTCAAAAAGATCATGAATTATTTGTTCTCATCGACATAGTAATTGACTTCTTTCTACACGATTATTTGTTCACATGCTGCTCAACGATTTGGGAATGCCAAATACTCATAAATATATGTCAATTTGTTCATCATTTAGCAAAAACAAATTAGTTGTCATGATGAAGCATCCATCGTTTTCTTTTACCATCTTGCACAGCAAAAATATTGCATTTCCCCCTTTTTTTTTCTAATTCTCTAGCAAAATCGCATGCAATTGGGTATGTTGTTGAGAGATGTTCTGCCACATGGCCAAACATTATTCCAAAATGCTCTCTCGAAGGCTGAAGTTGAGTCCATTCTTTTAATGACTTTTGAGTATATATGGTTGATTTCAAATTTTGAAACATGATTCTGATTTGGTGGGATCGATGGACAAGGTTTGACTGATGATTGCATCCAAAAATGGATTTGTTAGATGGACACAAAGGAATGGGTCCGATTAATGTGTAGATGTCGTTATGCATTTAAGGATTTACTGGAGCATTACATATATTTTTTTTCATTGCATGAAGGGCTAAATCCAACATATATAAACTCTAAGAGACTCAAAGATCTATGACTCTATGTTCTTATGGAATGTCCAGTACGTATATGGTAAAATAGAAGTTTAAGTTCCTCTTTTTTTTTTTTTGAATAAATTACAATGATCTCTCTCAAGATTTAAGGTAATTATAGATTTCCACCCAATATTTTGGAAATATATATTTTACTACTTGATTTTTGCTGTACGTATAACACATAACTCCCGACCACCATCCTTCTATTAAATAAACTAATGTTCTTACTGACATCATCATCACTATTTAATCCATTTGAGTCTTAAAATATCTTACATTTTTATTTTGATAATTTTTTTTATTTTTATATTTGGTCAGAGAGTTATATGTACATTTTCGAAATATTGGATGGGATTATATAATTATCTCCGGTAGGGGTCAGGGTAAATTACTCTTTTTTTTCCTCCCTTTTTACCATACCTGAAGAAATCATCAAATGAAAGGCATTGTATGCTTTCAGTTCCTCTGGGCTCGTCTCCATAAAAATCGGTTACTCTCTCTCTCTCTCATGCATACTCGCGCGGACCCAAAAAAATAAATAAGGAAAAAGCATTACACCATCAAAATTTCTCAAAATGTGATGTCATCACATTCTCATTAAGTTGCGATTTAGAATTTAGAGCATCCAATTTCTTATAATTAAATACCGTAGCTGGATTTGGTTTCTAAAAATGCCCAAGGGTCAAAACTTTTCTTTAGAAACTTGCCCGAGATGGGCTTCCTTGTAGGGCCTTTCTTGCTCATAGCAACATCATCCCTCTTAATGAGCAATTTTATGATCCGTATGCTGACTAAAATTGAAAATTCTGCATATGCTACCATCCATTGTGAGTTTGCCTAACTTTGTCGGCGGCAACTAAGATGGATGTTCTAATTGAATTTCTGTATCATTGCTTGCCACAATTGATCTAATGCCATGGTAGGGAAAGAACAGAAATCTTTCCTGGTTGCTCCAAAATGAACGTATTTTAAGAAATTCTACTTCATGCATGCATGGTGCATACGATTTTTCTAATGATTCGAGACGTCTTTACCCGACTACAGCCTGCCGTTGGAGTTATAAAAATCAATTTTGATGCCCCTATAAATGAGGATGATGTGGCAGCTGGATATGTCATTAGCAATCATGAAATTACTTCATTATTAAGAGCTGGTGGTAAGTTACTTCCCTGTGTTTGAGATTTTGGAGTTACGTGCTGTGCGCGTTTGGTTGGAGTGGTCAGACAACACTACTAAGAAAAGCTTGAATCATATTGTTTATATTAAAAATCTATACCAGTGGAAAGAGTCGGGGACCCTTCAGAAAATCATGCACACATTCAGATAAGCTAGTAGATTTCATGGCAAATAAGATGCTACAAGGGGGCTTTTCTTGGGATACCGATGATTGTATTGATGGTCAATGTAGGTACCTTTTACAGGCAGATGCCTATGGAATTCATCATCTAAGATGACAGAGAGATGTTTGATAGAAAGGGTCTACCGATTCATCTTCTTGGCTTGCCCATGTTGTCGAAGAGAGAGCACCATCAACAACTGTTGAGATTTAATTAACGAGTATGGCAGTGATAAGGGATGCCTGTCTAACATCCGTTATGCCTGTTATCATGTAGGGAGTTCTGATGATTCTTCATGGGGTCCAGGATCTCATGATCCTTCTCTTTTTCTGGCCCTCTTGCGGTACAAATTTACTCTCTAAAACAACCTTTAATTATGCAACACGGACGGGGCATGATCTGTAAATTCAAGGAAGTTTCAGATGTCTGCATCTTCTCCATAACTCTAGGGAAGGGACGGCTATTGGATTCCTTTCACATCTTCTCTTCTCTTGGTTACATGGGGTCCTCGGGTTTTCTTCTATTCCTATTTCTACCGTCTTCCCCATCCTTGTGTCTCTCTTCACTTCCATATAATCTTCTTGGTAACGGAGAATAAGATGCTGAAGGGTACGAGGAGTGGTGGATGGATTGAAAATAATATATATGCTACATATGATACAGGAGGGGGTGTTTTATTATAAAAAAAAGTTACGAAGGAAAAAAATTAAGGGGAAAGAATAAAAATAAGAATGAGGAAGAGAGGTTTATTCTAATAAATGGCTCTCTTAGGATCCGCTCTCGATATACCAAATTCATCAACAACTGCCCTCCCTTGCTATTCCAATCCAATAGGCCTGAACAATAAGCTGCATATCATACAGAAAAAGATGTGTCAATATAAGAAAATTGCGAAGGAGAAAATTAAAGGAAAATGAATGGGATGGAGGAAGGTGGAAAGAATAAGAAGGAAGAGAGGAAGGGAGAAGGAAAGAATAAAAATAAGATTGCAGATGAGAGCCTTATTCTGAATAATTTGGTCTTTCAATCCCAATTGCTCCATAGTCCTTCACATGTTGCTAATCATCTGGAAGCTATATATTACTCAAATTCTTATTGTTTTCATGTCTGCATCAATAGTTCCAAGACACAAGTTATCATTTCCTGTATTTAGTCTCTTTCCTGTCCTATGCATTCACATAATCCTAAGTTCCCAATGGAGTCTCTACCACCAATATTTTCATGTTAATGGGCCCAAGTTTGATCCTGCCAAGAAGTTGCCTCGATTGCTTTTACTTTTTTTATTTTTATCTCAACAATGATATTTCATGACCGACCAACATCAACACTTAGCAAGATTTCAAGGAAAAAAGGAAATTGTAAATGGAAGAAGAGAAAATAGAACAAAAATAAAGATGAGTTTAATGGACAAGTTGAACTTCAAAACAGAAAGAAAGAAGAGGAAAAAGGCAAAATGAAAAGAGGAAAAACAAAAAAAGATGAAATGATTACTCTAACCCGTGTTTTTACTATTTCGTGCGGGTTTTTTATCTTATCAACTTACTCTTGGGAGTTAATACAAACAATATATTTGACTCTATTGATTTATGTGCAATGGTTATGTTTCAGTTCTTTGCATTCTAGCTTGTTGATGGTTGTCATATATCAACTCAAGTGTCTTCTCTCCGAGAGCATACTTTTTTTTTTTTGATTTTTTTGGCTGTACTCATACTCGTAATATATGAGTGCTCCATTGTACTTTTAAAAAAAAAAAAAAATCCTTTCTATTACAATTTTTCTCTCCGCCAATTGATTGTCATCATTTTACCTATAAGTGCCGTATATTTATCAGTTGTATCATGGAGTCTAGGAGAGGCAGCCACCATACATACATTTTTCTTATGGAAGGAGCTAAATTTCACTGGTGATCTTTCCACCTACATGCATATTTGCTATGTACGATGCTTCTTACTTTATCAACACACTACTCTGTATGATACCTTGGGTTTTGTTATTTCACGGAGCCAACTACACAATTGCAAAGCAAGTCCAGGAAATTAGGCAATGCTTCTCCCTATGCCTGATATCCTGGACGGTGGTGTTCCCGCTAAGTTTCTATGTTTCATTTAGTTTTTACTGCAAGTTAGAGACGCATCACTTTATGTTTCCAAGATTCATTAATATATCGTTGTTATCCACCGCTGCTTCGCTTTTGGATTTGCTGTTGTGCAGGATGCTCATATGATTTTCTGCATCCTAATGGTGGTGGCACAGATTATTATTCTACATCAATTATAATATCTTCTATATATTGGGGCCATCATTCATTATTCTATGCTATGTGGCACAGTGTCATACTGCTTTTTGGGGAACTTACCATCACTGCTACTATCTACCGTGATCCTTTTGGGATTTATTTGCTGTTTATGGAACCTGTACTCAAATTTATTGTCGTGTGATAAATCCTCTGTTGGTTTTCTTAATGTTCAGAAGTATTACCTTTTTCTTGTTGAGGTCTTTTGTTCTGTCTCTGAAGCAACGGCTCCTCGGGACCTATATTGTAAATATGATGCACTGCCTCTGTTGCTTGTTCTAATACAAATTTCATATGATCTTACCAAAAACAAAAAAATAGTTCCTATTACTTTTACGATAGGTTATGCCACAAAATACTCATGCAAATGGCTATTATAACTCCAGCAACTCCATTTCTATTTCTCATCTATATTTTAATTTAAATATATTATGTTATTACTATCGAGTAATATTTTCATGCAAATAAGGTCCATGCGGTCGCAATCCGTATTCTCACATTATTTTTCCTCCATGCCAACCATGATAGCAATTAATCCATATGAATCAAACAGGAACGCGAAGTACAAATTAATGATCTTACCAAAAAAAAAAAAAAGAGAGATTAAACTAAACCAAACACACAAAAAAACTGATTTTCATTGAATTTTATTCATAAATATCTAAATTTATCCGTCAATCTAACTTATATTTTATTTGATTACAAGAATGAGGAAAGATTTTTTTAAAAAAAAAAAAAATTGAAAACAAGAAATGGAAATCACCACACCGAGGAAGTCCATTCCCAGTTATGCACGCCAAGCATTAGAAACCTGAGGCGGCGAGGGCGGGCCACCTCACCGGAAGGCGAAAGCAAGGCGTGCTTCCAACGCAATAGCACTATTAAAATAAGGAAAAGATCAGATAGGCCATACCACACACAAATGCCACAAATGCAATGCCTCTCTGATCGACACGTGTATTGACGATCGGGCACAGTCTCCCACCCTTCAAGACCGACCATTGGATCAAGACAGATGCGGCGCATTTGACGGAACTTCAACGGTTCAACTATGATGTTGCAACCCAATTTATACGAGATCTGCCGCTTCTTATCGTGTCCCACCTCGACCGCTTTTTTTCGACTGCTCCACTCCGACCAGTCCGACCTTATAAAAAGGACCGATCTCCCTTATGCCAATTTATCACTGAGAAAGCTAGGGTTTTGCTCATCCCTCCCTCCTTTCCCCCTCTCTCTCCGTCGTTGTCGCGTCCCCTTTCGATCTCTCTGCGCAGAGTTCGGGATGGAGAGGGTCAGAAGAGCGGCTCATGCGGGATCCTGGTACACCAGCAACGGTGAATCTCATCCCTTTCGATCCCTCCTCTTCTTTTCGATCTTTTGATGGAGATTTCGCAGTCTGATCGCAGAGATCAGTGCTATTAGTTTGTCTTGCTTCCATTCGTCTCCGAAGGAATTATTTGGATGTCGGTGGTTATTGGTTATTTTAGAGTTTGAAGTAATTAGTGGAAATTGGACCAATTAATGGGGAATTGATTGCTTTGCTTGGTGGACTGTGTTAGAATCTGATGGATTGGGGCAACTGTTGCGTAGATTTCAATCTGATGGAATAGAAAACATCATGTTGGACATACACACAAAAGGGGAAAAAAGAGACACATAAAAGACGAATTCAGTGCCTCTAGAACTATTTAGTTGCACGTATGCTTAAAATTATATTCCGTTAATTGTACAACGTTACCTTAATGGAGAAGGCTATTCCCAAATGGAGGTGAAAGGCGTCGTGGTCATAGTTATGGTTTAATGCTGCATCTTGAGGAGCTTTACTGCTTTTTGGTATGGGCGATGTCAGGGAATTTTGGATCCCTCAGCTGATGGTTCCTCTTTTTCTTTTTTCCTTGCTAGGTTTCGACTGTCCTTTATAGATGTTATGTCCATATAATCATTGTTTAATTATGATAAATGATTTTTCTAAGATTGCCTTCATGAAATCTTGACAGCCAACAAACTGGAAGAGGAACTTGATGGGTGGCTCAGAGCAACCGGCGTGGCTAAGTCTCCTAATGTTAGAGGCATAATTGCCCCGTGAGTTGTGGCACATAATCTTTTCTTGTTGAATTTCTGACTAAAACCATCACTGTGCTCCATTGTTACTGTACTACATTTTTTTTTTTTTCCGCTACAGGCATGCTGGTTATTCATATTCAGGTCGCTGTGCAGCATTTTCATTTGCTAACATAGACCCAACAAACATGTGAGTTGATCGTGCCATCCCTTTTGCTTTGATCTATTAATCACATAATTTTACAAATGTCAAACTTTAATTTTTCATCCCAATTTAACCTCAGCCTGCCATGCAAAAACCTCATGACACTTCATGAATTGAAACTGGTAATTTGTATTGACAAACTAGAGGGTGCTGATTTTATTAGAGTTCATTTTTAAACAATCAGCAAGGCTATGCACAATTAAGTTTTTAAAGTATAACACAGTTGCATGGTTGCTGGGAATTCTGTACATATTTATGTCTACTCTAGTAATAGAGTGCAACTTAATTTATTGATATTCGTTTGGAGGAGCCAAATTTTATGAATATATTTCCACTGTTGCAGATTATGCAATGCCGCAAGAGGAAGACATGTCTTGACCTTGTTATTTAGTCATTGCTTGACCACCATTTGAATTGAGAATGTGGACCTTGACCTATTTGGTAGCTTGGTACTCTCATGAGACTACACCATTATCCTTTTCCATTAGAGTTTCCAATTGAAGCTAATGATAAGGGTTATTTTATGTGATATCCATTGAACAGCCTTCAGATTTAAAGAGTAATATGTGAATGTGCTTGACACTGTGTAGTTTGCTCTGTGGTTTGTCTTGACCTCTATGTTTCAATGTTCATGGCAATTGTCATGCTCCCAATATTGTTGCAATGCAGTGGAAGTTATGCCTGCTACCTTCACCGCTGGCTGTTGCATACAGATTTTTGCTGATAAGCTTTTTATGGCAAGTGCAAATGCGTGTCTATAAATGAAAAAAAGATTTATTGACATTTCAAATGACTGGGTAGCATAATCTGGGCAGAGAAGATTGCTTAAAAAAATCATCAACAATCCAAATGAATCTTGTGGATAAATAAGTGTATAAGAGATATTCATATGTAAAATTATGGGAGACGTAGTTAAGCATGCAGTCATGATTTTGTTAGTAATTACACCAATATGCTACAATAATATTATCCTTTGAATAAAGTTTTACTTTTAAAAAACTAGTGGTGGTTTGAGTAGGAATATCAGCAGGTCCATGGGCATAATTGGCCCTCTTTATATAGTATGGACTAGTGTAGTCCCATTGGGTTTGCACGAGGAGTGGTATTTTTTTGCTATGGTGTTAGCATCTTCCAAAGTCAAAGTCATCAGGTAAATTAGTTCAAAAGGCATGGTGCATCCCATGTGATGAGGAAGCTGCAAACACACTCTTAACTGTGTTAATTTTAGCATTCTAAATGACTTTTAGGCCTTTAATGTTGATTATTTCTTCCAGTAAATTGCCATATTCCTGACAGTCAACAGATATAAGGGAAAGTGAGTTGCAATTTGTCAACATCATTGGTCAAGGCTGTGGAAGCCTAAAGATGTGGTCCTGACTGCTTTGACTCCAATTAGTAATGAATATGCCCTGCACTTTGTAGTTTTGAGTTGGTCAAGGGAGTTAAACCATACTTTGTGGAAAGTAACTGATAAATTGTGGAGAGAGGTCTGCATGAAGTGGGGAATGCCCAAGAATTGCAATTTGGGTTCCTATGACAGAATTGTTCATCCTGTTTCATCTTGATGTGATTTTGCTGGTGTTCCTTTTTCATTTACTGGTGAATCATTTTTCCAAATGCAGGCCTTCATCGTCATTAGTAGTATAGATTTAATCTAATTACTAAAATAAGGAACACAAGTTGTCTGGCAACCAAGATCTCTTTTTAGTTGATTCAACCCTTCATTGCTAATATGACTATCTAAAGCTAATTCTATGTTCAATAGATGCATGTTGCCTTTTGGCATGGTGCGGTTGCCCTATTGCTTTCACTAAAACATATATTAATCTACTGTTACAGTTCACGGGTGTTTCTTCTTGGTCCATCTCACCATTATTACACTCCAAGATGTGCTCTTACTAGAGCCATTGTTTACAGTACGCCTGTGGGAGACTTGCCAATTGATTTGGAAGGTACCATCATAAATACTTTTTATTCTGATTGCTGTGTGCATCTTATATTGACTTCATTTCATGAAACATGCTTGACTCTATCATACACTTCCCATATGCACAACCGTAGGATGGCCTAGTACTTCTTACAATCAGATTCATCTAAATGTAAAATATTATTTAATTTATTGGAATTGGTCAGTCTAGTTGAGCTTCTAATCAGGTACTCCTGTATCAATACTTTGAAGTTCATAAGGCCGTATATGGCACATTTTTTTTTTGTTCCATTGGCTGTTTCACTGACATGGTGATAGATTTAAAACATACCAGAATCATTTACTCTGTATGTTGGTTCCAGTCAATGAGGAGCTGCGGGCAACAGGAAAATTTGAACTTATGGATCTTCATGTGGATGAAGCGGAGCATAGCATGGAGATGCATTTGCCTTACATTGCCAAAGTGTTCCATGGGTAGTTATACTTATTAGCTGAGCTTTGGCCCTTGAGTTATAGCATGGAGACTGATTATGAGGGTTATTCTTTGTTACAGTTATCCTGTAAAAATTGTACCTATTTTGGTTGGTGCTCTTAACTCAGAAAATGAAGCCATGTATGGGAGATTGCTTGCTAAATATGTGGATGACCCCAAGAACTTCTTCTCTGTGTCATCGGACTTCTGCCATTGGGGATCTAGGTATGAACTTGGTTTTATGTTTTCTTTTCCAATGTAACCACATCCCTTTCTTTGATCCACATAAAAAAGGTAACTTTAAAATTTTTATATGAAAGTTTGGTTTTCAGATCTAAATAGTTGCATGACATTTTTCTAGGTTAAGTTCCGTGATCTGTTGCATGACCATCTGGTCGAGAATGAGTGGATCATATGACTATGTTAGGCTGTCTGCAGTGTTAGGATTTGATGACCAGCCATTTGTATCTGGACAGTTTCTCTATAAGTGTCCAGAGATAGAAACACACAACAATTGGCAAGGGATGAAACTCAACTACTCAAGGCATCAGCTAAATATTTCTTTCTTCTTAGTGTGATTTAGGTGATTTAGTCAGTTGAGGCATTACTTTCTTTTTCAGAAACTTATTTTCAGTGTGCTTTTTTTTTTTGGGGTTGGTGGGGGGGAGGCGGCACAAACATAGGTGGTTGTTATTTATAAGAGATAAATGGTAAGAATGTCAGCAAAAAAAAAAAGGGAAAAGGAAAAGTAAAAGTGCATAGAGAAGAGAAGGTTCTGTTTGTAGGCTTGTGGGAGAGTGTTGAATCCTTTTCCCCCATTCTGTGTTTCTTTTTTTAGATTATTGTTGATTTTTACCAAGCCCACATATGAATCTCATCCATTTGACGGACTGTACTTCTAAGGAGTGGTTGTTCAGTGGTATTTTGGTCGTATTGTATCTCTATGATCACTCATTCTTGTAACAAAAATGCCATGTTGCTCTCATCTTCTATTTTGATCCCTTCCCATTCCCTTTTCCCTTCCTGCTTCTCTTTGCAATACTATGCAATTTCATATTCCTGTAAGAGAATAATCTGAAGGCAACACAGAGCTGAGGCTCTGGGCACCATTTCTTTCAGGATGTGTAAAATCTGGTTGATGATTCTGTTACAATCATCATATCATATTTATATGGCAGATCTCGAGCAAATGCAAAGTCTACTCCATTTTCGAACTAAACCCAAAACTAAGGTTACTCTTTCCTCCAATTCGCTCCCCCAACCTCCTTAACTTGACCTTTTCCTGCCTTGCAAGGTCTATTCTCCTTTCTTAAGGGTCCCTGTTACAATAGCCTCCATTTTCTTTATACCTATGCTAATGTGACACCATGGCTTATGAGCAAGAAGTCAATGACAGAAGTTTTAGGAAGTGAATGGTGTTTTTTAGGCACGTTCTTGAAAATAAAACAGACACATATTTATGATAATTGATTATGTTTTAAGTATTGACAACATTGAAACATGTCATGTATTGTGGCTTAACTGTCCATGACTGATACCGTCGAATACATTTGGAGAAACCCAATGTAGTGGGGTAACATATGATGTTGCTAAGGCCCAATGGATGCACATGTTCTGTATAAGAATATTATGTGATGTTGATCATAAATTAAGTATAAGAATTCTGTTGCTTGATGTTTTATAATATGCAAATTGCTTTTATTAATATTTGTAACATTAATTTGCTTGCAAGATGCTATCATTTTTATCAAACTTTTTTCCATTTGCAACACAAAGGATAAAGCTTGAAACAATGAATTGTGGAAATGGATTCATAAATATGTTCCCAGATGGGATAACCTGCATTGGTTTCCACATGTAGAACTGGTCCAGCCTAAATGATAGACATGCTTATTTATTTGTGGATTAGAATCCTAAATGGCTAATAGTTAACGGTGAACGTGGATCATTATCATTACCTCTCATGTCATCCTATAATGGGAACCACCAGGGATTCTTATTCTATAATGTTTAAGAGCCTATCTCAGTTTCACAACCTGCTAACTGTCTAGTCGACAGCAAGCATGATAAATCAAAACTCAGCCTTCTCGGACGCCTAGAATCCTAAACCATCATATCCAGTCTTCTAATATCAGTAAGTACTGCAGCAGGCAGCAATATGTGCCTCTTTTTAGCCTAAATTATTTACCATTGGGGTGTCTCCTGCCTAATCTCGACTTTTCTGGAAAACAATTTCTAATTGTTTCTCTTTAGATGTGAAACAAAAAGTTTTACATGGTATATAAATAAACAAAATTCTTCATGATATACCTCTTTTTGGTGTGAAAGAAGGCACACCATTTTATTATTTTCTGTTGTTTATCAAATATAATACTCGAAAAAAAGGGGAAAACTGTTTCTTATCATAAGTCACAAATGCCTCTTCTGAAAGGCTTTAGCTCTTTATTAGTGTATAGAGAGGAGCCCTTCTGCTGCTCAATTATTTAGTGTTTATCAATTATTAAAGAGATCATTTTTCCATTCAATTTTAATTACAAGCCAAGAGATGTCTATATTGTAAACACTTAAACTGGACTCTAATGTGATTATACATTACCATGCACGTTAGCTTGTGTGTCTTCTTTTATTATCTCATGCTGCAGGGCAGCTAGCTCCGAAGTATTCAGAATTGATGTTTTACTTCACTGCATGATTGTAACAGGTTCAACTACACATATTACGACAAGGAGCGAGGTCCTATCTACAAGTCCATTGAGGCCCTGGATCATATGGGTATGGAAGTCATTGAGACTGGAGATCCAGATGCATTCAAACGATATCTGCAGGAATATGATAACACCATCTGTGGACGCCATCCCATCAGTGTTTTCCTCCATGTAAGGGTGGCTTGTTTCTTATTTCATCAAGTCTTGTCAAGTCTAATATTGGCTTTAGAGTTTGTAAACCCATCCCTCCTTTTTTCCCCCCTTTTTATGTTTGCCAGATGTTGAAGAACTGCTCAACAAAGATAAGAATTGGATTCATCCAATATGAACAATCAAGCCAGTGCAAAAGCATGCGAGACAGCAGTGTTAGCTATGCATCAGCAGCTGCAAAGATAGATAGCTGATGCAGTTGAAAATTTGCATCTGAATTCACTAGACTGTCAGTTGTATTTAGAAGCAGGTTACATTCTGATGATAAACTTGTGACCGCTTCACAATGCCTGGAAGTTCATAAAAGCATCACTTCTTTACCGTTCGGTTCTCATGTTACAAGACAGGGCACGAAGTCCTAATTCAAATTAACAAAAAGCTCCCAGATCATGTGTAGTTTATGGAGCAATTCTGCGTGCTATGATCTGAGTTGTGTTATCAAGATTGTGATACTCGTAGTCTGCATAACCTGCCTCTCTACTGGGAGCCACCTATTGGATTTACCTCTCCATGCCAGTCCCTGCTTCTCCTCCTTTTGGTCGATATTTTTGTGTCAGTCCCTGCCCTTACCATTCCTCCCGAAGCCCATTGTAACTTCTTAGGTTTGGGAGGCATGCTACCATATAGAGTCATTCATGTTCCATTTCTGTTGAAGTGTGGGGATCTCTAACTAGAATTTGGAAGTAACAGAACACCAGATAGGGCGAGGCTGTATGTTTGAACTCGCATAATATGGTTCTGGTAAGAGCGGAGCATCTTTGTGATGCAAGTGGCAAAATGGCCAGTGTTGGGCACGGTGTGAGATGGTGATCTGGGAGCAAGCCTGGTGTAGTTGTGCAGTGGGTGCAATTGGACTTGGTTTGTACAAAAATAATTTAATATAGGCCAGTAGAATTAATAAAAATTATATTTTATGAAAGCTATACTTTCGACATTCAAAAAAAAAAAAAAAAATCCGTGCATTTGCGTGAGTGATATGCTAGTTTTTAAAGATTTTGACCTGTCGAATTCACATCACCTCTGCTCGTTAACCTGTCTCCTATAACTTTTATATATATATATATATATATATATATATATATATATATATATATATATATATATATATGAAAAAACCAGAGCACTGCCTGACAATACTACAATACTCATCCACATGGTAGTGCTCTGGTTTTTTCAGGCAGTGCTCTGGTTTTTTCATATATATATATATATATATATATATATATTTTGCTCTTCTTGTGCCACCTTCTCTCCACCATCATCATCCTCTCCATCGTGATGGGCTCATCATCCTCTCCATCGTGATGGGTGATGGCGTTGTGTCAGCCATAAAGGGACTAAAGATAGTGGGGCAAAGATAGGAAGTCTCCCTTCCTTGAGGTATTTATGACTAAAGATAGTGGGGCAAAGATCAAAACTCGAAAGTCTCCCTTTTTGAGGTTTTTTTTGCCGCTGCTCGATCTAGGGTTAGGGTTTTTGGATGCGGATGGTGCAAAGGAGGCGGTAGAAGGGGATGGTAAAGTGGTTCAATGGGGTGAAAGGCTTTGGCTTCATCGCCCTCGATGTCGGTGGCAAAGATCTCTTTGTCCATCAGACCTCTATTCGCTCGAATGGCTTCCGCATCCCCATCGAGAGCGATGCCAAGGGTGCGGAAGTCGTCAAGCACAACAATGGTCCAAGGCCGTCAACGTCATGGACCCCCATGGATCCACCATCTCCTCCTATGGCGGAGGCGGAAGGAGGGAATACTTTGGCGATAGAGAGAGGGAATACTTCCGCACAAGCACAACAATGGTCCAAGACTGTCAACGTCATGGACCCCCATGGATCCACCATCTCCTCCTATGGCGGAGGTGGAAGGAGGGAATACTTTGGCGACAGAGAGAGGGAATACTATGGCGGCAGAGGCAGGGGAGCGGAGGATATGGTGACAAAGGATATGATAGGGGTTATGGAGGCAGCGACGGCGGCAATGGGTACAAGAGAGGGAGGAGTGGGGCAGAGGTGAGAGGATGGGCGGCAGTGGAGGATATGACGGCAGGTATAACGGCAATGGATACAAGAGAGGGAGGAGTGGGGCAGAGGCGAGAGGATGGGCGGCGGTGGAGGATATGACGGCAGGTATAGCAGTGCCGTAATTTTTTTTTTAAGCTTTTTTTAGATAACAACTCTTAAATGGTTCATGTATCAAATTTTCAAATATTTAAAATTAATTAATTTAAGATAAAAATAAAAGAATAATTTAGATGGTCTTTCCTTTTAATTTCCATCAGATTTCTCCACTCATGTGCATTAAATCTGACGGGCAGAAGGTGTCCTTCGACCTTCTTGCCAGCGATAGCTCCGGCGATGATGGCAGTTTCTCCCTCAGGCCGGCCTCCAATTTCTTCCTCTCGAACGATAGCGAGGACGGTCGCTCGACCTACCGAAAGCAGAAATCCAAGGCATCGAATAAAAGAAAGTTAGTCGAGGGAGCGGTGGTGGCCGAGGATCTAGGCCTTTTAGCAGAATTGGATCATTAGACGCCATCCTTGGCCAAAAATTGTCATTATGAGGATGGGATGGGGTTCTGCATCTCGGAGAACAGATTAGTGGTGTAAAGGTATCGAAAAGTTTCCAAATGAGCTTTGTTTTTTATGTGGAATTGATGCAAAGAAACATGAACGAGAGTGTTGGAGATAAACCAGGGGACGAGGAGACCAGCACCAAGGAGAGTTCTGCAGGACAATGTAGGCCAAAATCTAAAGGTAACATCAATAAGCTGACGAGCGAGGGGTCCTTGGTTTAGAATCGGGTAATGATGGAAGATCCAAGAATATTAAGAGGTAAGTGCTCAGCCTGTTAAATTATTCATTTATTTTAATTTAAAAAAATTCTTGCAATATCAATCAGTTATTAGCTGATCATTCAATATGACAAAATTGTGTGTAATGTGCAATAGCCCTTAAATTATGCTCTTTGATTACATATAATAATTGAGTACCAAAAGAGTTTTATAGTGCCTTCTGGTGATAATTCGGAACTGAAAAATTTATAGGATATTTAGTTCTATATGTCAGCTCACATGGTAATGGTATATACTTGATTTGTCATTTGAGAGGTTGTGATGTACTTATAAGTTGCATGGCTGTAGGGTTGAAAATGTGTTAGACATGGATTGGATAGCAATGTATACATGCTTCTGTCTTTCTATTTTACATATATAAATGCGAGTACAAGTTTGAAAATTGACAATAAGAATATAAATATAGAAGTATGTAGGAAACTTATGTTTTAGTAACTAAAAATAAGTTTATAAGCCCCCAATACATTCTTTTATTATTTTTCTAAAATAAATAAATGATTTGTACCAATAAACAAATGAAATATAATTGCATCTAATTAATCATTTGATTTTTTAGTAGATTATAATTTTGCTAAGTTACATTTACTATTAAGGTTGCAATTAACCAAATCAAAGATATCACCATATGAGAAGAAAAGTAAATTAAAGACATATTGATATCTTCTCTTATTTTCCTTCATAGTTTCTGGTAGTTAATTTAGAGTAAGAAAGCAGTGAAATCAAATATCTATGTACGGATCAAATATCTCTATATCCATTGAGATTATCAGATTGCCTAAGAGAGGTTAGGTGACAGGCCTTTGGTATTGGCAAGGCAGTATGAAGATAGCTCATGGAGGAAAATATTTCAAGCTTTTACATGCCTAAAATCACATACATAAGTAAGCATGAATATATATTATATATGCACTCCTTTTTACTATATATGATACTATAAAACCTACTTTTCATGCTTTAAAAAAAAAAAAAATCAAACATCACCCACAGAAAAAAAAAAGAACAACAATAGTTTTATCATCACTAGGGCAGATAAGTTGTAAATAGATATTGGAGTATTGGAGTATTGGAATGTTACCAACTCGATTTCTTAAATGAATTTTGTTGTGCATAAAAATCATCTCTTCGGTATAACTATTTAATATAATAATTTTTTTAAATATTCAATTCCATGCAACGTGCGAGTTTTTGACTGATTTGAAATAAATATATAGAAACGAGGGTGCTCTGCAGTGGCTAGCATTGCCAATCTCCTGATATTAGATGAAAATAGTTCGGTTGGTGTTCACGCTCTAGTTAGGACTGTTTACGAACATACATTTCCGTGCAAATGAATCACTAGAAGTTTTGGCTTATTTTGTAACTCTAGCAGATACAACGTGGGAACAGCAACATTGATCTATAAACGAGTTCGATAGCTTAGATTCTGCCAAATATGGTCTTCTAAACTCTATGAACCGGCCCACGAGGCACTAGCAGACCACTCCCCCATGCCAGGTCCCTTTCCAATTTCCCAGTCAGGCCACCGTAGGGCCAGATCGATGCCACTTTACCTGCTCCTGGAAAAATCCTTTTCATGTTTTTACTTTTTCCTACCTACGTGTGCCCACCATCAAAAGTAACGGCCGTTATATCCTTATTTGAAAGCCGCCATTATGGTCCCCTGAGGCTCCAATAATGTTCTGATTGGCTCTAGGATGTAACCGCATCGTGGCTGTGCGTCAAAGTTTCAAAGCTGTTATCCGATTATATTATTATAATCGGAGATGTTATTGATCATTGCGGTACGGCATGTACCATGCTATGAACGGTTGCAGTTTTTCGGTATAATTAAATTATTTTTTATTGATTATGTAACATTTTCAAATTTTTTTGAAGATGCAATTCTGTTTTTGCCCAACTGAATAATTTGCATACAAGCAATCGTTTCCCAACACCTCATCGGCAGAAGGTGCCAAAAAAAATTAGGTTTGGTATAACATAGATTATAATGAAAGCACGACAATACATTAACTGAATTCACCTATAATATAATGCAAAATTATAATTATTGACACAGAATCTGATTATCGCCGGAGTTCGTTGGAGTGGAGATCGATGAGGTCACCGTCGGGGACCTGCAAAATAAAGTCCCATCCGGAGCCGGTGGTGGAGGTGACTCCGACAGGACCCTCCGACGATCAAGTCAGCTCTGGCCAACATGAATGGAGTGCTCGAAAATGAGTTTCGGAGCTTGAAGAAGAAGAGGAGAGCTTAGAGATCAGAGAGATCAGAGATTAGAGTTAGCATATCTGGAGGGTCCTTTATAGGCGAAGCTTAGTTGATGGTGACGGTCATACCGCCCGACAGAGAGTCGTTGGGGCCGCATGGAGTTCGGTACGAAAAGGAAGACGTCGTCTGGTGGATCGTGAGAGCCATACTGGTAGGTCGTGGGCTGCATGGAGTTTAGTACGGAGAGAGAGGCGTCGTCCGGTGGATAGTGAGAGCCATACTGACAGGTCGTAAGCCGCATGGGGCTGGTTACGGAGAGAGTGGTGTCGTCCAGTGGATAGTGAGAGCCATACTGGCAGGTCGTGGGCCGCATGAGGCTGGTTACGGCGAGAGTGGTGTCGCCAGTTGTGACGGCTATATCATCCGATCTTGTTGCCTGCTGCAGGTTGATGGCGATAGTTCGTCCATAGGAGTTCGAACTTGTAGGAGAGTTTGGCTGAAGGGAAAGCTCGGGAGGAGCTTGGCCGTAGAGGAGTTCGGATGGCCGAACGGGTGTCTGAGAGGAGTCCGACTCCTGAGGAACTGGGAGGGAGTTCGGCTCTCGTAGGCGCCTGGCCGGCTGAGGCTCGGCCGCTGTGGAGTTCGGCCGAGGGACGATCGCCGTGGAGTTCGGCCGAGGGACGACTGCCAAGGGGTTCGGCCGCTGGAAATCGAAGGAGCTCGGCCGGTTGAAGGGACGGCCGCTTGAGGAGTTCGGAGGAGTACGGATGCTAGGAGTTTGAGGAGCTCGACCATCAAGTAGTTCGACCGACTTCAGGACTTCGGCTAAGACTCGTCCGTTGAAGCTCTTCCGTGGCTACTGGTTGCATTAGGCAGGGCATCGGGCTAGACTTCAGTAGGAACGGGGTTTATCCCCAATAGTAGGTAGCCCCCCCCACTTGCGAGTTCGAAACTCGAAAGAAGGGAGTGCAGAAAAGGCGACTGTTGAAGTCTTCTTCTGGGCTCCGTGCTGGTTCAGCCTGAAGCTCGGGGGGATTTCATCTCCTGCAGCCGAGCTTGGCTTAGACGACCGGAAGAGACCTCGTCTCTGGCTGAGGTTATCCTTGTGACTCGGAAGGGATCTTCTTTGGCCGAGGTTGAAGTTGAAGCTCTCCAGTCGAGGTTGGCCGATCCCCTGTGATCGGGGTTGATGCGGGCGCATGGGGGAGATCTTATCTTTTGCTGCCGAAGTCATCCCCGATCGCTCGGGAAGCCGAGGTTAATGGAGATCCTATTTTCTATGGACTTCGGAGCTCGGACCTGGACTTCACTCACGTTAGGACGAGGTTCTACTCCTGTTCCTAACGGACTGTGGGGGCACATTCGGACCGTCGTCCGTCTCCCCCATCTCGTCTAGGGTGAACGAGGCCTTCGACTTTGCTCGCATTAGGACGAGATTCTCCTTCTGTTTCGAACGGGCTGTGGGGGGCACATACGGACCGTCATTTGCGCCTCTCCCCCCTTTTCGTCCTTTGTGAACGAGGCCTTCGGCTTTGCTCGCGTCAGGACGAGGTTCTCCTCCTATTTCGAATGGGCTGTGGGGGCACATTCGGACCGTCGTCTATCTCCCCCCATCTAGTCTAGGGTGAACGAGGCCTTCGGCTTTGCTCGCATTAGGACGAGGTTCTCCTCCTATTCCAAATGGACTGTGGGGGCACATACGGACCGTCGTTCGCGCCTCCCCCCTTCTCGTCCTTTGTGAACGAGGCCTTCGGCTTTGCTCGCGTCAGGACGAGGTTCTTCTCCTATTCCGAACGGACTATGGGGGCACATACGGACCGTCGCCCACGTCTCTCCCTCCATCTCATCCAAGGTGGACGAGGCCTTCGGCTTTACTCACATTGGGATGAGGTTCTCCTCCTGTTCCGAATGGACTGTGGGGGCACATACGGACTGTCGTCCGCGTCTCTCCCCCCATCTCATCTAAGGTAGACGAGGCCTTCGGCTTTGCTCACGTTGGGACGAGGTTCTCCTCCTGCTCCCAACTGGCACTGGGGGCACATTCAGACCATCGCCCACGCTTCTCCTCCCTTCTCGTCTAAGGTGGACGAGATCTTCGACTTTGCTCACGTTGGGATGAGGTTCTCCTTCTGTTCCCAACGGGCCACTTTCACCCACTCTTTTCTTACCGCTACGTAATCCTTACACCAGAAAACAACAATGCTGAGCAAAGAAGTTTTATTGAAGGAAGTCTACTGGTAATACACCCTCAAATTTTCTGAGTTCCAAGGTTGGGGAAGTACTACTCCTCCGAGCTCCTTTAGGCGGTAGGTCTCGGGCCAGATGATTTCCACCACTTCGTATGGACCCTTCCAGTTTGGGGCGAGCTTCCCTTGATTCTGAGGCTAGGAGATGGCGGCTCGCCGAAGTACTAGGTCCCCCACTCTGAATACCTTACCCTTGACTCTGGAGTTGTAGTACTGGGCCACTTTCCGTCTGTAGGCTGCCATCCGGATACGGGCCTCCTCCCTCTTTTCTTCCAGCAAGTCAAGGTTAACTCTGAGGTCCTGAGGGTTGAGCTGCTCATCAAAGCCCGCGACCCATGCGGACGGGAGCTAAAGTTCAATCGGGATAACTGCTTCCATGTCGAAGGCCAAGACGAATGGTGTCTCTCCGGTTGGTGTCCTTTGAGTAGTTCGGTATGCCCAGAGGATGTGGTAGAGTTCGTCCGTCCAGGCTCCCTTAGCCCTATCGAGCCTTGTCCTGATGCCCCACAGTAGGGTTCGGTTGGTCACCTCAGCCTCTCCGTTGGCTTGCAGGTGAGCCACCGATGTGAAACGATGGAAGATGTTCAGTCCTTCGCAGAATTTGGTGAACCTTGCACCAGCGAGTTGCCGCCCATTGTCGGTTATAAGGGTTCGGGGTAGGCCGAACCGGCAGATTAGTGACTTTCAAACGAAGTCCTGCACCTTGATCTCAGTGATCTTCGCTAGTGGTTCGGCTTCGACCCACTTGATGAAATAATCAATAGCGATCAGGAGGAACTTTCGTTGCCCGGACGCTGTTGGGAAGGGGCCGAGTATGTCCATTCCCCACTGCGCAAATGGCCAAGGTGCGCTGAGCGGAGCAAGCTCGGATGCCGGTTGCCTTTGCACGCTGGCATTCTTCTGGCAACGATCGTACTTCTTCACATATTCTACAGAATCGTGAAACAAGGTCGGCCAGTAGTACCCCTACCAGAGTAATTTTTGCGATAGGAACCTGGCTCCTAAATGGCTTCCGTAAAGTCCTTCGTGCACATCCCATAGAGCGAGGTTGGCTTCCGAAGGTCGGAGACATCTCAGCAACGGGAGGGAATACGACCTCTTGCACAATTTGTCTTCATATAAAATGTAGCGGGAGGCCTGGTTCCTGAGCTTTCGAGCTTCTTTTCGATTGTGAGGAAGAACCTCCTCTTTAAGGTAGGCGACCAACGGGTCGATCCAGTTGGGCTCGGATTCCACCTGCAGGACGACTGTGGTTCATCCGTGGCTGGGCATTTTAAAATTTCCAAAAATACTTCCTTAGGTAGTTCGGCCGGGGCTGAAGTGGCCAGCTTGGAGAGGAGATCGGCTCTCGCATTTTTTGCCCTCGGAATATGCTGGATGCCGAAACTATCAAAGGTCGGGGCCAAACTCCATACTTTCTCGAGGTACCCTGCCATGCCTTCCTCCCGTGACTCGTAGCTACCGTCGACTTGACCGACCACCAGCTGGGAATCGCTGTAGACTTGAAGCTGATCTATTTTCGATTTTCTCGCTATCTTTAACCCGGCGATCAACACTTCATATTCAGCTTCATTGTTAGTCGCGGGGAATTCAAAGCGCGGCGCATACTCGGCGGCGACTCCCTCAGGGCTGACCAAGACCAGGCTTGTGCCGGCTCTAGCAGAGTTGGACGAACCATCCACGTGCAGGGCCCAAAAGCCTTCGAGGAGGTTCGACCGTGATGGCCCGGGTACGTCCAGGCTCGATCTCGCTTTGGTGTTGGTCCTGCTCTGTCCAAGCTCGACTTCGATCGGAATGGTACATTCCACCATGAAATCTGCCAATATCTGTGCCTTGATCGATGGCCTGGGTCGGTAGTTGATGTCAAACTCTGAGAGCTCGATTGCCCATTTCGCGATCCTCTCGGAGGTGTCCATCCGATGAAGGACAGCTTTTATTGGTTGGTCCGTAAGGACCGTTACGGTGTGCCCCTGGAAGTAAGGTCGGAGCCTTCTGGCAGCAATTAGAAGGGAGTAAGTCAGTTTTTCTAATCTAGAGTACCTAGTCTCTGCATCCCTTAGGACCCGACTCACGTAGTGGACCGGTCATTGCGTCCTTGCTTCTTCCTTGACCAGGACTGCCACCAGGGCCACCGGGGAGATGGTCAGATACAGGAATAGTTCTTCTCTGAGTTCGGGTTTCGCCAATAGTGGAGGCGAGCTGAGGTAGTTTTTAAGCTCCTTGAATGCTCGTTGGCACTCTGTCGTCCAATAGAAGTCCTTCGGCCGCCTGAGGACTTGGAAGAAGGGTGCGCATCGTTCGACCGACCTTGAGACGAAGCAATTCAGAGATGCCATCTTTTCGGTTAGACGCTGAACTTCCTTGATCGTCTTCGAAGCAGCCATCTCCCGAATGGCTTGGATCTTCTCGAAATTTGCTTCGATTCCGCGTCTCGATACCATGAACCCCAGAAACTTTTCGGAGGTCACGCCAAAGGCGCATTTGGTCGGGTTCAGCTTCATTTTGTGCTTCCTGAGTGCATCGAAGGTCTCCTTAAGGTCGGCGAGGTGGTCTGTTGAAGCTCGACTTTTGACGAGCATATCATCCACGTACATCTCCATATTGCGGTCGATCTGCTCTTTGAAGATCTTATTGACCAAGCGCTGGTAAGTGGCTCCTGCATTTTTGAGTCCGAACGGCATGACCCTGTAACAATAAAGACCACGGTCGGTGATGAAGGCGGTCATCTCTTCATCTTCGGGCGCCATTCATATCTGGTTATAATCGAAAAAGGCATCCAAGAAGGTGAGGAGTTCGTGGCTCGAGGTTGCATCCACCAGCTGATCGATCCTGGGCAGAGGGTAGCTGTTTTTCGGGCAGGCCTTGTTCGGCTTCTTGAAGTCGACGCACATCCTCTATTTATTATTCGCCTTCCTGACGAGGATCACGTTCGAGACCCAGGTCGGATAATCAACTTCTCGGATGAGTCCGGCTTGGAGGAGCTTGTCTACTTCTTCGGCGATCGCTTTCTGCCTCTTCGGAGCGTGGTGGCGCACCTTTTCTCTTACCAGCCGGTGCCTTGGATCAACGGCCAGCTGATGCTCCATAACTTTGGTGTCAATCCCCGGCATGTCTGTAGGAGTCCAGGCGAAGACGTCCGTGTTTCTCCTGAGGAAGGCGACGAGCTGCTCCCGAACCTCGTCCACCAAGTTGGAGCTGATCTGCACAGCGTGCTCCGAATTTCCATCATTTAAGGGGACGGAGATGAGGTCCTCCATGGGCTCGCCTCGCTCCTCAGTGAGGTCATCGCGGACGTCCAGGCCATCAACAAGATAGGGATCGGGCCATTCTCCCTTGTAAAGGGCGATCGAATAACAGTGCCTCGCCAAAGCCTGGTCTCCTCTGACTTCTCCGACCCCGCGATTCGTTGGGAACTTCATCTTCAAATAACAGGTCGACACCACCGCCCGAAGTGCATTTAGATCAGATCAGCCGAGAATCGCATTATAGGCGGATGGAGTCCTCACGACCAGGAAGTCGATCTACGTTTTGGCTAACTTCAGGCGTTGCCCTGCCATCACAGCCAAAGTTATCACGCCTTCGACCGGCACGGTGTTGCTGGCAAACCCTACCAGTGGGGAGTTCATAGGCCTCACGCGGTCCTCGGGTAGGGACATTTTTGAGAAGGCATCGTAAAACAACACGTCGGCCGAGCTTCCATTATCCACCAAAATGCGGCGTACATCATAGTCGACAATGTTCAAAGAAATTACAACCGCGTCATTATGTGAAAATTGGATCCCCTGGCCGTCTGCCTCGGTGAAGGTCACGGGCTCCATGGTCCTCTGCTTCTTTATCGGTCCTTCGGATCCGCCGGCTTCTCCTTGTTGAAGTCCCTCTGAGATGGTGTTGATGATGCCAAGAGGCGGCTGATCTTCTTGCTGGTTTTTCTCGCTTGGCGGTAACGCCCTCAGCCGATCTTCCCACTCTTCAGGTCATCTCCACAGGAATCGGCCAAGTCTACCTCGCCTGACGAGCTCTTCGATCTCGTCTTGAAGCTGGATGCACTCCTCGGTGTCGTGACCATGGTCGCGATGGTAGATGCAGAACTTGTTGGGATTACACCTACTGGGATGGGAACGCATTCTCTCCGATCTCGAAAGTTGTTCCTTAATCTCCATCAGTACTTGGGTCTTCAGGGCATTAAGGGGGCGTAGTTGTGGAATCATCGTCGGAGGGAACTTCGGCGCTGGGGGGAACCTCGGCATGCCCTGTCGTCGGGGGTTCCCTGTCTTCGAGTTCGAGGGGGAGTTTGGGCCCGCCCACGACTAGGGAGAGTCCGGGAGCGCGGCCGAGCTTCAGTCCACTTCCCTCCTTTGGCGGGCCTGCTTGGCCCGCTGACTTGCCGCTTGCTGTTGGCTTCACCGTCCTTAGCTTCGAAAGCTTCCTCTGCCCGGGCATAACTTTCGGCCTGAGCCAACATGTCGGCAAAATCCTTGGGATACTTCTTCTCCAGGGAGAACAACAAGTCATTCTTCTAAAGGCTGCCTTTGAGGGCGGCCATGGCGACTGATTGGTCCAGATTCCGGACCTCTAATGCAGTAGTATTGAATCGGATGACATAAGCCCGGATAGGTTCCCCTTCCTTCTGTCTAATGGCCATTAAGCAATCCGAGCCTCGGCGTGGATGTCGGCTATTGATGAAGTGGGCCGCGAATTGTTGGCTCATCTGGTCAAATGACAAGATGGTATTCGGCTTAAGCGCCGAGTACCAATTCCTGGCAACTCCCTTAAGGGTAGAGGGGAAAGCCCGGCACAAGATGGCATCTGGTGCATCGTGGAGCAACATCGTCATCCGGAAGGCTTCCAGGTGGTCGATCGGATCGATCGTCCCATCATAACTTTCGAGCTGTGGGAGCTTGAAGTTCGGCGGGACTGGCTCCTGCATAATTTTCTGTGAGAAGGGGGGTCAGTACAAATGTCATTACCATAGAAGGAGGAAGTGTGATGGAGCTCCTCGATTCGCCGGCTCATTTCTAAGAGCTTTCGATCTAAGAGGTCATCGCGATCCTTGATCTCCCAGGTCTTCTGGAAGAGCGGGTGTGAGGCTTCCCCCTGGGTTGAACCGTGGTCCGAGCAGGGGCTCTCCCTCCTTCGCCTCCCCCTTCCGGGGGTCTGGGGTCGGGTAGCCCAAGTTGGTCATTCTCGGGCTGGACTGCACGGTTCTGGGGAGTCCCGCACCATTTGAACTGGCATCAGGATCGACCGGTGCGCCGCCTGCACCGCCTCTGCGAGGCCACGAACCTGCTGGACGAGCAGGTTAAACTGCTCCGCATCCACCATGGCCACAGATGGAACCTCGGGCGCCTGGGTTGGAGCGGGAGCGGACGGGTCTGAAGGGGATCGAGCCGCGAAGGCCGTCGAGCGCCGAGTCGAAGTCCTTCTGGGGGGGCATTTTCTCCTGAGGGATGGACCCTAGAGAGGAAGAAGAGAGATCCACGGAGAGGGGAGGAAGAAACCGAACTCAACCGTCGAGCTTCAATCAGACTCCCGTAGGAGCCGAACTCTCTCCGCGTCGTCACAGCCACGCACTAGAGAGATTGCCGTCGAGCACTCATTTAAGAATAAGGAAATCTTGACGGTGGCCCAGCCGGACTCTCTCTGCGTCGTCACAGCCACGCACCAGAGAGATTGCCGTCGAGCACTCCTTTAAGAACAAGAGAACCTTGGCGGTGGCCCTTCCTCTAGCACCAATCTGTTGACGCAGAATCTGGTCGTCGTCGGAGTTTGCTGACGTGGAGGCCGATGAGGTCACTGCCGAAGATCTGCAAAATAAAGTTCCGTCCAGAGCCGGTGGTGGGGGTGGCTCCGGCAGGACCCTCCGACGATTAAGTCAGCTCTGGCCAACAGGAATGGAGTGCTCGGAAATGAGTTCCGGAGCTTGGAGAAGAAGAGGAGAGCTTAGAGATCAGAGAGATCAGAGATTAGAGTTAGCATATCTGGAGGGTCCTTCATAGGCGGAGCTTGGTTGATGGTGACGGCCATACCGCCTGACAGAGAGTCATTGGGGCCGTGTGGAGTTCGGTACGAAGAGGAAGGCGTCGTCTGGTGGATCGTGAGAGCCATACTGGCAGGTCGTGGGCTGCATGGAGTTCAGTACGGAGAGGGAGGCATCGTCCGATGGATAGTAAGAGCCATACTGGCAGGTCGTGGGCCGCATGGGGCTGGTTACGAAGAGAGTGGTATCGTCCGATGGATAGTGAGAGCCATACTGGCAAGTCATGGGCCGCATGGGGCTGATTACGGCGAGAGTGGTGTCGCTAGTTGTGGTCGGCCATATCGTCCGGTCTTGTTGCCTGCTGCAGGCTGATGGCGATAGTTCGTCCGTAGGAGTTCGGACTTATAGGAGAGTTCGGCTGAAGGAAAAGCTCGGGAGGAGCTTGGCCGTAGAGGAGTTCGGATGGCCGAACGGGTGTCTGAGAGGAGTCCGACTCCTGAAGAAGTCCGACCGAAGAGGAACTGGGAGGGAGTTCGGCTCTCGTAGGTGCCTGGCCGGTTGAGGCTCGGCCGCTATGGAGTTCGGCCGAGGGACGACTCTCAAGGGGTTCGGACCGCTGGAAATCGAAGGAGCTCGGCTGCCAAGTAGTTCGGCCGACTTCAGGACTTCGGCTAAGACTCGTCTGTTGAAGCTCTTCCGCGGCTACTGATTGCATTAGGCAGGGCATCGGACTAGACTTCGATAGGAACGTGGTTTATCCATAACAATAATATTTACTGCTAGTTGTCGTGGTGGACTAGTGGATGGCATGACGACAATATCAGATGGGATTTATTGTTTAGAAATCATGACATGATTTTTTCGGTTGGATATTTATAAATAAAGTTTGATTCTCATGTACAATTATTTTTCTAATATAATTTTATTTTATTTAACTAGCTCAAAAATTAAAAATATATATATAATAAAAATAGTTTTCAATCCTCAGGGCTGGATTACTTCTTCCAGCCACAGTATTGAAGAATCTTTACTCAGCGGCAGATCTGCATATCCTTTAAAAAGGGCAGATTAATAATTTAATAAAATTATTTAATCAAAAATAATTTAACTTTAGTAATAATAATAATAATAGATATAAAAATACTGGATTAAGAAGTTCAACAATATGATTACCAATCATTTTTGTATAATCAAAAATATCTATAGTAACAAGATATGTATGGTGATTATTATGCACCGTCAAATGTGCATGTGCCCTTGAGTTAAGCATAATTAAATGCTTAGATATAGTATTAAATAATTTCATAGTGATTGTTATCTAAGGCGTAACAAGCATTTAATCAAACGGATCTATCTCCTCACTATTGTGACATAATGAATGATATGATATTGAGAGAACAGAGACTTTCTTTTCACCATCTACTAAGCATATAATATTTCAGGAATATATGCAGGTAGTACTAAAAAAATATTAAATTTATATAAAAAATAATAAAAAATAATATTATAATATTTAAATAATTATTTATTAATAAATTATATTCTTCACCACATGCATCACTCCAAACGAAATCCAAATAAAATAACTAGCGAGATCTGCGGCATATAAATTCTCTACTTTATCTAATATACCATCGTCATCATTATTTTAATCGTGATGGAACGGTGCACACCAATCGTAACAGGTTCTATGGCACAAGGCGTACATAGTGTGGTACGAAAAGTTACCGCTAAAGTGGAATATACTTGGGAAATATGTATTTGTAACGTAATTTAACTACCAGGAACTCGACTAATATTATATTCTAATGGCTACTTTTTTTTATATATATTTATATAAAGACTGGAAAATAATTTTTGTAATTATTATTATATAAGATGGTTGTTTGTGGAATGCCGACACCTAGCCTGCGGGATACAAATATGTGCCGATTATGAACTTAAAAATTGCCATTTCGGTGGTCGCGTTTAGGGATACGAGAAAGAAAATTTGGGTTCGAGCTAAGGAGAAATTGAAATATTTCACGAAAAATAGCCGATAGAGATCGACCCCGGGAAAACATCTCTAACGGTCCTCGAAGATTTATATCTCTTGGAGAAATAGGAGAGAATTCTTTCGGTTGCACGGTGCGTCAGGTTAACGTATCTTATCTCGATATTTTCTATATATCTCGTGATGCGATGGTTTCTCGTCGTCGATTGCTTTCAAATTCTTAAATGCTAAGAGGGGACAGCATCTGATGTGAGTATTTTTAGGCCAATGTTAGCTTTGGCGGGGTTGGTATGGCTTGGATTAGGACCGACGAAAATGATGGTGGTGATAGAACTGCAAAATAAATCTTCAGATGGGAGATGACTTCGATGAAGATCTAAATTAAAAATATAAAATAAATAAAAAGAAGTAAATATTTTAGAAAAAAATATTTTTATATTTTGAAGATTTCTCATGATTTTTTATTTATAGATGGAGGCTAAAAAATCGTAAGAAGAAAGAAGAATCAGATGATTAGCTTTAATTTATTCGATAAGATACGTTTTTCATTTTCAATTTTATTTGGAGAGATATATTTATTATTACTTACCTCATCGAAAATATCATTGGAGAGATGATTGGTCTTATCTCATTGGGCAAGATATGCTTGCTATCTTCGACTTTATCTGAAGAGATATATTTGTTATTTTCTTTCTTATCTAATTATCGTCGGTTGCTCACGATGATGGTCAATCTTTTCGATTGTGTCGGATAAGATCAACTCAAGTGCCTTGAGTAGGTTAATATCAAGATTGGATCAGATCGAATTGGAGTCTTAGATCAGTTGGTGGCTTGAATGGTGGATCATCTGAAATTGATAGTTGAGATCGGATACCAACGAAGAGGTCGGTAATTGGTGGGATCGATAACTGAAGAGACATTAATGACTGACAAGAGATCGATGGCCAAGATGAGGTTGGCTGCCAAAGAAAGTTCGATCGCTGGAAGGAGACTGACTATTATCAAAAGTAGCAGCTAATGAAGAGTTAGCGGTTGACAGGAGATCGGTGGCTAATCTTATATTATCATGTATTCGGCTAGAATCATCTTACCCCCAACAGGCATGATTAAAAACTTATATGATAATAGATTTTATAGAGGCTGAGTCACAAGAAGATTCCTTCAGCCTGCTTATGATTATAAGTTGCAAGAAACATTTTTGTAACACTAGTTGATGACATCATGGCTAAAATTATTGTTTGCTTTCTCTAAATCATCTATCAGTTATTTTGCTTTCTCTAGACCACCTATCTCTAATTGAATTAAATGACAACAATAAGTCATAATTTTTATAAGATTCAAACAATAAAAAGCACCATTTTTAAGTTTTAGAAATCTTCTAAATCATACAGAGTAATGTTTTTCTTTTGACATATGATGTATGTGCTAAATATTACTATTTATTTTGGTTACAGAATATTACTCATTTATGGTGCAAATTTTTTAGCCAGCTCCATTCATCTATATCTTTTATTTTCACATGCTTGAGATTTAGTAAATATATTTCTCTTGTTTCAACTACTATTTTGAAAAAAAAAATATAAAAAAGTATATCAATTAAAAGAGAAACGTATGAATCAACTTGCATAAATAATGGAAACAAAAGATTGTGACCACCATAATTTGTCCTACATGCTTCATGATATAGATTATTTTATATCTATACTTGTTTAGATTTCTATGTTTGAATATGATTAGTGTTAGATTCGGATCCAAACAAGGAAGGAGATTGCAATAAGAAAGGAGACTATGAAAATTTCTTAATTTTTTTTCAACAAAATCATAACGGATCTATACTTCTTTATCCATATTTTAAAATTTGAATTCTTGGTAAGATCCAAACAAGAAAGAAGGTCGCAATCAAAAAGGAGATTACGAAAATTTTTTGATTTCCGCCCACCAAAATCATAATGGAATCATGCTTTTTCATCAATTCAAAATTCAAATTCTTGGCAAAATTCATATAAGAAAGAAGATCACCACATATCAAAGCCCAGATAAGGAAAGATACTATGAAAGTCCCTCGATTTTCAAATCACGATGGATCTACACTTGCTCATCTATTTGAACAGGACCAAGGAGATTCCAAAATCATAGGCTCTAAGAAGGAGAAACTCCCACAAAACTCTCATAGTAAGAGACTTTCAAGCCCTCATTTATCAATCCATTTTCTTTCCTTTTGCAAGACCATAGGTCCTTGAGCATCCAAACCAAGGTTAAAATCAAGGCCGAACCGAGGTCAAGCTCAAGACCGATCTGAGGTGGGATCATATCAATCTGAGGTGAAGATCATATCAAACCGAAGTGAAGATCAAGCAAACCAAGGTTAAAATCCGGTCGAGCCAAGGTGAAAATCATTCCGAACCAAGGTTAAAATCAAGAATGATCGTAGATGAAGATCATACCGATCCAATATGAGATCATACCAATCCGAATTGAAAATCAAGGCCAAACTGAGGTCAAGCTCATGGTCGATCCCATGTGAGATCGTACCAATTTGAGGTGAAGATCATCTCAAATCGAGGTTAAAATCAAGGCCAAATCAAGGTAAAGATTATACAAATCGAGGTGAGATCATACCAATCCAAGGTGAAGATCATACCAAGTTGACCTCACAAAAATCAACCTCCAAAGGTTGACCCCCCAAAAGCGAGCTCCTCAAAGCTGAACTCCTAAAGATCAACCTATTGAAGGCAAACTTTTGTAAGCCGACCTTCTGAAACCCTACCTCTCGAAGCTGATCTCTATAAGCCAACCTCTTTAGGGCCGACCTCTCGAAGCTGACCTCCTAAACCTGAGCTCCTAGAGGCCAAAGTGAAAGGATTTACTTGAACACCAACTAATGAAGGCCGATTAGAGGCAAACTCACTAAAACGGGGATAACGACCTCGGACAACCATGAACAACAAAGATATCTTGCTCTTCAACGAGGAGATTCGAAGAAAAAATTACTTTTCAGTAAGTTCGGATGAAAACTTGCTCTTTAGAGAAGTCAGAAGGCTCCTCACTCTTCAGCGAGGAGAGTCGAAGAAAATTCGCTTTTCAATGAGTTTGGATGAAGACTCACTATTCAATGAGGTCAGAAGACTCCTCGCTCTTCAATGAGGAGAGTTGAAGAAAAACTCACTTTCAATGAGTTTGGATGAAGACCCGCTCTTTAGCGAGGTCAAAAGACTCCTTGCTCTTCAATGAGGAGAGTCGAAGAAAAACTCGCTTTTCAGTGAGTTCGAATGAAGACCTACTCTTCAATAAGGTCAAAAGACTCCTCGCGCTTCAGCAGGGAGAGTCGAAGAAAACTCGTTATTCAACGAGTTTGGATGAAGATCCGCTCTTCAGCGAGGTTAGAAGACTCTTCGCT
>QRFJ01000480.1:626669-714109 GCA_006176705.1 Cocos nucifera | reverse complement strand
CGAGAGTGGTGTCGCTAGTTGTGGCGGCCATATCGTCCGTCTTGTTGCCTGCTGCAGGCTGATGGCGATAGTTCGTCCGTAGGAGTTCGGACTTATAGGAGAGTTCGGCTGAAGGAAAAGCTCGGGAGGAGCTTGGCCGTAGAGGAGTTCGGATGGCCGAACGGGTGTCTGAGAGGAGTCCGACTCCTGAAGAAGTCCGACCGAAGAGGAACTGGGAGGGAGTTCGGCTCTCGTAGGTGCCTGGCCGGTTGAGGCTCGGCCGCTATGGAGTTCGGCCGAGGGACGACTCTCAAGGGGTTCGGCCGCTGGAAATCGAAGGAGCTCGGCTGCCAAGTAGTTCGGCCGACTTCAGGACTTCGGCTAAGACTCGTCTGTTGAAGCTCTTCCGCGGCTACTGGTTGCATTAGGCAGGGCATCGGACTAGACTTCGATAGGAACGTGGTTTATCCATAACAATAATATTTACTGCTAGTTGTCGTGGTGGACTAGTGGATGGCATGACGACAATATCAGATGGGATTTATTGTTTAGAAATCATGACATGATTTTTTCGGTTGGATATTTATAAATAAAGTTTGATTCTCATGTACAATTATTTTTCTAATATAATTTTATTTTATTTAACTAGCTCAAAAATTAAAAATATATATATAATAAAAATAGTTTTCAATCCTCAGGGCTGGATTACTTCTTCCAGCCACAGTATTGAAGAATCTTTACTCAGCGGCAGATCTGCATATCCTTTAAAAAGGGCAGATTAATAATTTAATAAAATTATTTAATCAAAAATAATTTAACTTTAGTAATAATAATAATAATAGATATAAAAATACTGGATTAAGAAGTTCAACAATATGATTACCAATCATTTTTGTATAATCAAAAATATCTATAGTAACAAGATATGTATGGTGATTATTATGCACCGTCAAATGTGCATGTGCCCTTGAGTTAAGCATAATTAAATGCTTAGATATAGTATTAAATAATTTCATAGTGATTGTTATCTAAGGCGTAACAAGCATTTAATCAAACGGATCTATCTCCTCACTATTGTGACATAATGAATGATATGATATTGAGAGAACAGAGACTTTCTTTTCACCATCTACTAAGCATATAATATTTCAGGAATATATGCAGGTAGTACTAAAAAAATATTAAATTTATATAAAAAATAATAAAAAATAATATTATAATATTTAAATAATTATTTATTAATAAATTATATTCTTCACCACATGCATCACTCCAAACGAAATCCAAATAAAATAACTAGCGAGATCTGCGGCATATAAATTCTCTACTTTATCTAATATACCATCGTCATCATTATTTTAATCGTGATGGAACGGTGCACACCAATCGTAACAGGTTCTATGGCACAAGGCGTACATAGTGTGGTACGAAAAGTTACCGCTAAAGTGGAATATACTTGGGAAATATGTATTTGTAACGTAATTTAACTACCAGGAACTCGACTAATATTATATTCTAATGGCTACTTTTTTTTATATATATTTATATAAAGACTGGAAAATAATTTTTGTAATTATTATTATATAAGATGGTTGTTTGTGGAATGCCGACACCTAGCCTGCGGGATACAAATATGTGCCGATTATGAACTTAAAAATTGCCATTTCGGTGGTCGCGTTTAGGGATACGAGAAAGAAAATTTGGGTTCGAGCTAAGGAGAAATTGAAATATTTCACGAAAAATAGCCGATAGAGATCGACCCCGGGAAAACATCTCTAACGGTCCTCGAAGATTTATATCTCTTGGAGAAATAGGAGAGAATTCTTTCGGTTGCACGGTGCGTCAGGTTAACGTATCTTATCTCGATATTTTCTATATATCTCGTGATGCGATGGTTTCTCGTCGTCGATTGCTTTCAAATTCTTAAATGCTAAGAGGGGACAGCATCTGATGTGAGTATTTTTAGGCCAATGTTAGCTTTGGCGGGGTTGGTATGGCTTGGATTAGGACCGACGAAAATGATGGTGGTGATAGAACTGCAAAATAAATCTTCAGATGGGAGATGACTTCGATGAAGATCTAAATTAAAAATATAAAATAAATAAAAAGAAGTAAATATTTTAGAAAAAAATATTTTTATATTTTGAAGATTTCTCATGATTTTTTATTTATAGATGGAGGCTAAAAAATCGTAAGAAGAAAGAAGAATCAGATGATTAGCTTTAATTTATTCGATAAGATACGTTTTTCATTTTCAATTTTATTTGGAGAGATATATTTATTATTACTTACCTCATCGAAAATATCATTGGAGAGATGATTGGTCTTATCTCATTGGGCAAGATATGCTTGCTATCTTCGACTTTATCTGAAGAGATATATTTGTTATTTTCTTTCTTATCTAATTATCGTCGGTTGCTCACGATGATGGTCAATCTTTTCGATTGTGTCGGATAAGATCAACTCAAGTGCCTTGAGTAGGTTAATATCAAGATTGGATCAGGTCGAATTGGAGTCTTAGATCAGTTGGTGGCTTGAATGGTGGATCATCTGAAATTGATAGTTGAGATCGGATACCGACGAAGAGGTCGGTAATTGGTGGGATCGATAACTGAAGAGACATTAATGACTGACAAGAGATCGATGGCCAAGATGAGGTTGGCTGCCAAAGAAAGTTCGATCGCTGGAAGGAGACTGACTATTATCAAAAGTAGCAGCTAATGAAGAGTTAGCGGTTGACAGGAGATCGGTGGCTAATCTTATATTATCATGTATTCGGCTAGAATCATCTTACCCCCAACAGGCATGATTAAAAACTTATATGATAATAGATTTTATAGAGGCTGAGTCACAAGAAGATTCCTTCAGCCTGCTTATGATTATAAGTTGCAAGAAACATTTTTGTAACACTAGTTGATGACATCATGGCTAAAATTATTGTTTGCTTTCTCTAAATCATCTATCAGTTATTTTGCTTTCTCTAGACCACCTATCTCTAATTGAATTAAATGACAACAATAAGTCATAATTTTTATAAGATTCAAACAATAAAAAGCACCATTTTTAAGTTTTAGAAATCTTCTAAATCATACAGAGTAATGTTTTTCTTTTGACATATGATGTATGTGCTAAATATTACTATTTATTTTGGTTACAGAATATTACTCATTTATGGTGCAAATTTTTTAGCCAGCTCCATTCATCTATATCTTTTATTTTCACATGCTTGAGATTTAGTAAATATATTTCTCTTGTTTCAACTACTATTTTGAAAAAAAAAATATAAAAAAGTATATCAATTAAAAGAGAAACGTATGAATCAACTTGCATAAATAATGGAAACAAAAGATTGTGACCACCATAATTTGTCCTACATGCTTCATGATATAGATTATTTTATATCTATACTTGTTTAGATTTCTATGTTTGAATATGATTAGTGTTAGATTCGGATCCAAACAAGGAAGGAGATTGCAATAAGAAAGGAGACTATGAAAATTTCTTAATTTTTTTTCAACAAAATCATAACGGATCTATACTTCTTTATCCATATTTTAAAATTTGAATTCTTGGTAAGATCCAAACAAGAAAGAAGGTCGCAATCAAAAAGGAGATTACGAAAATTTTTTGATTTCCGCCCACCAAAATCATAATGGAATCATGCTTTTTCATCAATTCAAAATTCAAATTCTTGGCAAAATTCATATAAGAAAGAAGATCACCACATATCAAAGCCCAGATAAGGAAAGATACTATGAAAGTCCCTCGATTTTCAAATCACGATGGATCTACACTTGCTCATCTATTTGAACAGGACCAAGGAGATTCCAAAATCATAGGCTCTAAGAAGGAGAAACTCCCACAAAACTCTCATAGTAAGAGACTTTCAAGCCCTCATTTATCAATCCATTTTCTTTCCTTTTGCAAGACCATAGGTCCTTGAGCATCCAAACCAAGGTTAAAATCAAGGCCGAACCGAGGTCAAGCTCAAGACCGATCTGAGGTGGGATCATATCAATCTGAGGTGAAGATCATATCAAACCGAAGTGAAGATCAAGCAAACCAAGGTTAAAATCCGGTCGAGCCAAGGTGAAAATCATTCCGAACCAAGGTTAAAATCAAGAATGATCGTAGATGAAGATCATACCGATCCAATATGAGATCATACCAATCCGAATTGAAAATCAAGGCCAAACTGAGGTCAAGCTCATGGTCGATCCCATGTGAGATCGTACCAATTTGAGGTGAAGATCATCTCAAATCGAGGTTAAAATCAAGGCCAAATCAAGGTAAAGATTATACAAATCGAGGTGAGATCATACCAATCCAAGGTGAAGATCATACCAAGTTGACCTCACAAAAATCAACCTCCAAAGGTTGACCCCCCAAAAGCGAGCTCCTCAAAGCTGAACTCCTAAAGATCAACCTATTGAAGGCAAACTTTTGTAAGCCGACCTTCTGAAACCCTACCTCTCGAAGCTGATCTCTATAAGCCAACCTCTTTAGGGCCGACCTCTCGAAGCTGACCTCCTAAACCGAGCTCCTAGAGGCCAAAGTGAAAGGATTTACTTGAACACCAACTAATGAAGGCCGATTAGAGGCAAACTCACTAAAACGGGGATAACGACCTCGGACAACCATGAACAACAAAGATATCTTGCTCTTCAACGAGGAGATTCGAAGAAAAAATTACTTTTCAGTAAGTTCGGATGAAAACTTGCTCTTTAGAGAAGTCAGAAGGCTCCTCACTCTTCAGCGAGGAGAGTCGAAGAAAATTCGCTTTTCAATGAGTTTGGATGAAGACTCACTATTCAATGAGGTCAGAAGACTCCTCGCTCTTCAATGAGGAGAGTTGAAGAAAAACTCACTTTCAATGAGTTTGGATGAAGACCCGCTCTTTAGCGAGGTCAAAAGACTCCTTGCTCTTCAATGAGGAGAGTCGAAGAAAAACTCGCTTTTCAGTGAGTTCGAATGAAGACCTACTCTTCAATAAGGTCAAAAGACTCCTCGCGCTTCAGCAGGGAGAGTCGAAGAAAACTCGTTATTCAACGAGTTTGGATGAAGATCCGCTCTTCAGCGAGGTTAGAAGACTCTTCGCTCTTTAGTGAGAAGAGTCAAAGGAAAACTCGCTTTTCAGCAAGTTTGGATGAAGACTTGTTCTTCCTTCAGTAAGGAGAGTCAAAGAAAAAATCATTTTTTAGCAAGTTTAGATGAAGACCTATTCTTCACAAGATTAGAAGACTCCTCGCTCTTCAGCGAGGAGAGTCGAAGGGAAAACTCACTTTTCAACAATTTCAAATGAAGACTCGCTCTTCAGTGAGGTTAGAAGACTTCTCGCTTTCAGCAAAGAGAGTCGAAGCAAAATTTGCTTTTCAGTGAATTCAGATGAAGACCCGCTATTTAGCAAGATTAGAAAACTCCTCGCTCTTCAGCGAGGATAAAGTTCAGCTAAAAATCCCATTTTTCAGCAAGGTTGAAAGACTCATCACCCTTTAGCGAGGAGGTTCAAAGAAAACTCACTTTTCAACGAGATCGAAAGACCCCTTGCTCTTCAATAAAGAGGTTCAAAGAAAACTCACTTTTCAGCGAGGTTGAAAGACTCCTCACTCTTCAACGAGAAGATTCAGAAGAAAACTCACTTTTTAGCAAGTTCAGAAGAAAACCTACTTTTCAACGAGGTTGGAAGACTGTTCATTTTTCTATAAGGAGGGTCGGTAAAAAAAACTTGCTTTTTAGTGAGTTTGAAAGAAAACTAGCTTTTCAACAAGATCGAAAAAGAAAACTCGCTTTTCAATGAGCTTGGAAGATAACCCTTGCTCTTAAGCAAGAGAGATCGGAAGACAACCCTAGCTCTTAAGCAAGAGACATATGAGAAAATCCTTATTTTTAAAATAAGAAAAATCGGAGAACACCTCTCATTCATTTCATTATCGAAAAAGGAATGTTGTTGCATATCTTTGGTAGGCCTAACCTAAAGTACTCCCTTCGTCTGAACCCGATCTGGTTCGAACTCAGGAGTAAGGAGCATATGTTGGGAGTAAGATCGTCCTAGCTGAAGACATGATGATCTAAGACTAGCTATTGGTCCTCCATCGACTGCCAACTCTTCGTTAGCTACTATTTTTAATATTGGCCAATCTCCTTCCAACAATCGACCTTCCCTCGACCGTCGATCTCACTCGAGCTACCAATCTCATCTTGGCCATCAACCTCTCGTCAGCCATCAATGCCTCTTTAGTTGTCAATCTCACCAATTGCTGACCTCTCCATTGGAATTCGATCTAAGCTACCAATTTCAGATGTTCCACCCAAGCCACCAACTGATCTAAGACTCTGGTTCGGTCCGATCCAACCTTAATGCTAGCCTACTTGAGGCACTTGAGTTGATTTTATCCAGCATAACTGGAAGGATTGTGACGAAAAAATCAGATTTTTTTTGCACAGGATCGTTTAGATCTGATTAGATCTAAAAAAATATTTTAAAATTTTTTTCTATGATCTTAATCAGATCTGAGACATCTCGAATCTGATCCTAAAGATCTGATATTGAAAATAAAAAATAAAATTAAATCTAATTTAATTTCATACCTTTGCTTTGGATAATCAAATTATCCTGTGATGATCTTAATCTATCCTAAGATTTTGAAAGGAGCCACGCATGCGTCTAGCCTCTATCGATGTCCACTCGGGCAAGATCTGGACATCTTCTCCTCGTGAATCTTTTCTCCAAAGATTATATTTGAATCTAATCTAAAGAACCTTCAAAATAATTTGAAAAGGCTGCTTGTCTGTCTTAAGAACACCATCGCGTAGATCCTGAATCTTGTACCAAAAATCTTGGACTTTCAACTCAAATTTGTGCCTAACCTTTTAGGCTTGTAGAAGAGAGGGAGAGAGAGGATAGAGAAAGTGTGGGATATTAGAGAGCTGGCTCCTTTGGGCGTGGAAAATATATTTTGTGCGATGCTTCATAATGGCATGAGAAAGGTTTCTCAAACCCAATGCCCTCTAGAGTCCTTCTTTGACCAAATCACTTATTATTTGATCAAAAAGACTCTAGAAATTATTCTCCATGAAAAACCACTAGATCTCATCTAATTTTGTCATAAAAATTGATTCAAAAAATGGGTGACATGAGTAGATACGGAAGAGTCCATTGCACCTAGGACTCCTCCCTTAAGAATTTGATCCAAATCAAACTCTATCAAAATCCAGTCAAAACTCCACCATAAACCACAAAATTTGGTACACCCAATATATGACTCATATCCTATCACGTATTTAAAAATCAGATCAAAAAAATTTCTATAAAAGTTTTAGAAGCCTCTGATCAGGTGATCCTGAATTCTCTCAATTAGATCAACTTTTGATTCTAGTTCAATTTGACTATGAATGAATTTAATTTTTACAATTAATCTAAACTTATTCTAGTTAGATGAAAATAAATTCATTCAAAATATAAGAATGAGTCAAATTAAATTTGACTCAGTTGCGATGAATCAGAAAGATTACAGAAGGAGAAAGTCAGGCTCAATCGTGTGCTAGCATAATTATCTTGAATCTAATTGGATCTAATCCAAATCAATCAAACTGAATTAGCTGAATTGATGACATCCAAATCCAAATTCTTATTTGTATGACTCAGTTAGGTTCAATTCTGTATGGTAATGAGACTTGTCGTAAACTTCATCATCAACATCATCGAAATACCTTTCGATGGATCAGAACTTTTCTGATTCATACAATTAGAATGATTGATCATCAAAATTATTCTAATTGCTCTCAAAATCCATCAGTGATACCTAGCAGTATATGATGATAATTCATCAAAACTAAAAATGAACCTCTCGATGCAGTTACCTGTGTGATTGGGTTCTTCTATCTTGATCTCCGACAGGATTAGGGTTAAGGTGAACTCGTCAAACCCAATGTCCGTCATATGAATTAATCATTCAATTCGAGTCCAATGTGAAATCCTAATAGAAACTCTTTCTATCATCTTCACTCTGCCATGACCATGGGCTTAAGAACTCAATCTCATGATTATCATAGGGCTACTCCTTATCTATCGAGGTAGATAGATCTCCTATTAGTGCAATCCAATTCCTACAATGAACATACTATAGCCAACATACACCTTAAGATTCTGAATGACTAGGAGACTGAGTTATGGTGTAGTCAAACTATAATACCATCAAGATGAACTATCGATGCACCTCAGATCAAAGAATCAGACACACCACTACAGCATCGAGCCAGTCATCGATAAGAAGATAGACTTTCTTATGATTGCTTGAGGTGGTCACGTTCAGTATTCTCATTCTCTAACGAGTATCTGTACTCTCACTCCAATGTCTCTACATCGTAGACTCAAAATACATCTATTCTAAAAAAGTGATCGTACACTAACCTTCCGAATCGATCATCATTCTCGTGATGATCCTACAGTCGGAAGCTGTTTATAAGTTAATTATGAAAATTCATATATCAAATTTTTAACTCTTGAAAATATGAATTATCATTATCATTAAATATACACTGTGATAGAAAATATTTTTTTTATTAATTTATAGTTAAAATTATAAAATTATTCTTGAAAGTGTATTATAAGTGTTTAGCCAATCTGACTTCTAGGACTTACATCTAATAGATTGACCATCAACCTCTCATATGGATCTTCAAATCCCATGACCATTGGAACAACTAACAATAATCAGATAAGGAAGGAGATAACAAATATATCTCTTTAGATAAAGTCGGAGACAGCAAGCATGTTTCGCCCAATGAGATAAGGCTAACTATCTCTCCAACGGCATTTTCGATGAGGTAAGATATAACAAATATTTCTCTCCAAATAAAGTAGAAGATGATGGATGTATTTCATCGAATGAGTCAAGGCTAACCATCTAATTCTCCTTTCTTATCATAGCCCTTTAGCCTCCGTCTATAAATAAAGATCCATAGAGGATCTCCAAGGTATGAAAAAATCTCTCTCCCAAAATGCTCACTTCTTTCTGTTCTATATTTTTAATTTGAGTATCGAATGGTCCCTATTAGGATATTCAGATTTGCTCACCCTGATTCAAAATTGGCTCCTTGCTATACATCTATATATAAGAAGAGTTAAGAGATCCCAAAAGGAGGACTCTGGAAAGGAAAGAATTTTTGCAATTCAACTTTCATGAGTCATCCTGATCGAATCAGAACTATTCATCGATCGATCTATGTTCATCGATCGACTACTGTTCATTGGCCGACTACTATTCATCCATCGATTAATATTCATCGATCGACCATTATTCATCCATCGATCGATGTTTATCGATCGATCATTATTTATTAGCCGACTACTATTCATCAACCGACCTATGTTCATTGGCCGATCATTGTTCATCGATCGACTAATGTTAATCGACCGACCACTATTCATCGACCGACCACTCTTCATCGATCGACCACTGTTTATCAATCGACCATTGTTCATCAGCCGACCACTATTCATTAACCGACCATTCTTCATCGATCGACCATTTTTCATCGGCCAACTACTGTTCATCGATCGACTACTGTTCATGACCGACCACTATTCATGGCCAACATATCATATAATGAGTTATAATTATCAGTGCAAGAAGCCCGTAACAACCACTTCATGATCATATAATGAGCATTAATTGCTCACTTAATGTCAGAATAAGCGGAACCCCATGACATCTAATCATTGCAGATGGTTACTAGTCCATACACCTATAAAAAGAGGATAAATCAAGTACTTTGGTAAGAGAATTCTAGGCCTAAACTCTACCTAATTCTATTTTAATCATCCTGTTTATCAATCTTCTACTGATTTAATCATCAAAGGGTCCCTACCAAAAAATATTCTGATTAGTGTGGACTTCTTTTTTAGGTAATCTTCTCTGGCGATAGGCATATAGAGGATTGACCATAATAAATTGGCGTGCCAGGAAAGGGTAGAAGAAATCCAATCATGATGAAAACAAAAGCCCTGAGCAATTCCACCAGCTCCGTCAGGCAGTCTTCTTATCAAAAAAATCTTCCGCCTCCGCCTCCACCTCCACTGACAGAGCCTAATTCTTCGCATCCGGTCATCATGGTGGATGCCCAACAATTTGCTGCTCCAACAGCAGTAAGCACAACAATAGCAACAAAATTGGTGGCGGAGGAGCCAGCACCACGTACAGCACTATCCAGGCACAATTGCCAATGGAATGATGATTGGCTTAGCATTCCTATCATGTCGAGCAACCACCATCTTGGCACTCCCACTGTGCCGCTTGCCAACAATGATGGTTTCCTTCTCCTTCTCACTGCCATCATATTAAGAAGGAAAACAGGCCGCGCTTGCTTTCAAGTTCTTCATCCTCAAGTTTTTCGGAGGATTCTGCACTTGAATTCTCGTAGCAATGGTGGCTCGACAACTATGAGCACAAGCTCAAAGACATTGACCGCCGACATACCCAGCTTCAAGTGGATGGCCAAGCATCTTCCAACGACTTCAGCATCTACACCACTTGGCCTATCATTCTCAACTCACTGATTACCACCTATTTTCCCCCGTAAAGCTGATAAGGAAAAACGACGATGTTTTCTTTCCCCTTCATCTAACAAAAGTTCTACTCTTGGGTGCTCTCTTTGTGAGGATTCCTAGCGCATGGATGACTACAAGTGGAAACTCTAGGAGCTAGACTGCCAAATTAAAAAGCTACAGATGAACCAAGAGGAAAACTGGAGGGCAAGTTCTGATGATTCATCGGTTAATCTACATCTTGGCTATGGTCGGACAAAAAAATACCGACTCGACTACGATAAGATGGAACAATATGTTGATTGGACTACGATCGGACAGAATAATATGTCAACTCCGCTACGATCGGACGGAGTAATATGCTGACTCGACTACGGTCGGACGAAAAAAATGCTGACTCGACTACAATCGGGCACAACAATATGTCGACTCAGCTACAGTCGAACAGAAAAAATGCCGACTCAACTATGGTTGGGCGGAACAAAATGTCAACTCGATTATGGTCGGATGGAATAATATGCCAACACAGCTATGGTTGGACAAAACAATATGTAATAATTATAGCTTCAGTCGCCACTGCTGCTTCGAACTCCTGAACTCCGACAGCAACCAAAATGAGCGCAAAATCGAGGCTCGAAATCATGGTAGAAGATACGCTAACTCCCATCATCCAATGTGTCAAGTCACCTTGGACTTGGGAGTGGGGGGGGCAATGTTGGAATATTCGAATTTACTCGCCTTGATTTGAAATCGGCTCCTTGTTGTACATCTATATATAAGAAGAGTCAAGAGATCCCAAAAAAGAAGCTCTGAAAATGAAAGAATTTTCATAATTCAACTTTCATGAGTCATCCTGATCGAATCAGGACTGTTTATCAGCTGATTTATGTTCATCGACCGACTACTATTCATTGGCCGACTACTGTTCATCTGTCGATCAATGTTCATCGATCGATCACTGTTCATTGATCGACTACTATTTATCGTCCAATATATGTTCATTGGCCGACTATTGTTCATCAATCGATCTATGTTCATCGATCAACCACTGTTCATTGATCGACTAATATTAATCGATCGACCACTGTTCATCGATCGACCATTTTTCATCGATCGACCACTGTTCATCAGCCTATCACTGTTCATCGATCGACCACTCTTCATCGATCAATGACTGTTTATTGACCGACTACTATTCATGAGCGACGTATCATATAATGAGTTATAATTGTCAGCGCAGAAAGCGCGTAACAGCCACTTTATGATCATATAATGAGCATTAATTGCTCACTTAATGTCGGAATAAGTGGGACCCACGATATCTAACTGTTACAGACAGTTACTAGTCCATTTATCTATAAAAAGAGAATAAATCAAGTACTTTGGTAAGAGAATTCTAGGCTTAAATTCTGTCTAATTCTATTTTAATCATCCTATTCACCAATCCTCTACTAACTAAAGTATCGGAGGGTCTCCATCAAAAAATATTCTGATCAATATGGACTTCTTTTTTGGATAATCTTTTTTGATGATAGGTACATCAGAGGATTGACCGCAATAGTCCCCATCAGAGCCAACTTCAGTCCAAAAATTTATTTTACAGGTCTCATCATCATCATTCTGCCATTGCTAATCTATTGTCATTGATCACCTCCAGTCAATTCGATTCAAGATAGATTTTTGTAGCAATAATGCTTAATCCATAATAAGAAACTTTGCATCAATGTTAGGTTAGGACTTGGATAAAGTTAGAGAGACATTGCAATAGCAGTAGAAAAAATAGAAAAAAATGGTTATAACTTGCATTCAGAAGATATTTCTAATTTTGTTCAATTACTTGCTTGCCCATTGAGATGGATCCCGACAATGGATTTTCACTTGAAAGATGTTGATGATCAGATAGGATAGGATAAGATGGACTTTAGAGATGAGAAGATTTCAACATCAATCTTCTACGGCAAAAGTTAAAAATATCTTATGCCATCCGTGGAGGAAGAAAAAGAAAACATACTCTGTGGTAAAAAACTTGATCAGGTTATTTCTAGTAATTTTAAGGATTGAATGTAAATAGGAATTTTTTTTTAAAAAAATTATTACTTACATTCATTTTTTTAATAATTAATAATTATTTTTAAATAAAAATAATATAAAATAATATGACTATTAGAAGAATATGATCCATTTGGATGCATTGCACGGAAATGCCGACTAGGTCTTGAGCAAAGACCATCCGGCGCACCTCCCGGTGGATCCCACATGCTGATGTTAGTTGTACAAAGTTCCTCATTAATGCAATTATTACCCAATTATTAAATGACGCTCCTGTCAGCTTCCTAATCCTCGTAGGACGAATCATATGAGATATTAATTAAGTTCTCATTTAGTAAACATTATACATCTTTAAGTTATTTATTCCATCAAAAAAGAAAAAAAGTTTCATAAAGATTGCATAAGGGCATGGTAAGAGCATCTTTCTTCCATAAAATAAATCCCCCTCCCTCCAAGTCAAAATAAAAAAAAAAATTGTTTCCTTCTAATTAAATACCAGAATGCTAAATATTAATAGTTAAATAACATATTTAAAAATAAAAAAAAACAATATTTTATTTATTAGGCAGTGAAAACTTTCAGTTTTGGTTATGCAATGCCTTCTAACCATTAGGTAATTGTGCATTATGTGCAACAGGCTGTGTAAACTACTATTAATGGTTGTAATTTTAGACTGGCACTTTAGATCCCATCCCATGGATTTAGAAGAGGTGGCCCCAACTGACACCCTCCAGCAGTACAAAATGAAGAAAAAGCAGTGCATTCTTCCATCCACCAAAAGGCAATGAGTAGCTCAGCCACCAAAGATTTTTTTTTCTCAGGCTTCCCTCCTGGGAGTTGACAGGATTCCCCACCACCATAACTTTCATCCCATTGGTGGCTCCGGGAATCCCCAAACATGAACCCATCTTTATTTTTAAAAACTATTTTTTACGCCATAGATAGTATAGCTTCATGAATATTATTAATGATGATTGACTCTATGATAAATTTTTTTTTTTTTTTGAACATCATACTCTCATCCTATACGAGAATTAATCATCGTGAATGATATCCACAGAACTATATTATTTTTAAAAATTTTTTTTATTTTATTATCTTATTTAAAATAAATAATATAAGAAATATAATTATCATTATTTTTTTTATTTTCTACTATAAAAGATCATTATGATGTGAATAACAATCATTATTTTCAGTTATATTTTTTAAATATTTATTATATAAATTTTAAATTTTCTTTAAAACTCTGATCAAAATGATAATATGGATAAAAAAAAAAAAAATTTGTCTAATAAAAAATAAAAGGAATGATTATACAACTACTTCTAACTTTGTCGCCGATTTATTGCCGTTGTGACCTCGTGATACTTTACCATTCCTGCGTATAATTAAATTAAAGTTTTATATATCTCGATAAAGAGGCGAAACGGGATTCCCGATAAGCAATGCAAAAAACCAGTGGCATTCCTTGTAATTCCGTGCTAAATTTTGTCCTATACCGACATTTCACTTCTCACGTGGTCCTCTTCTGGTTTTCTCCCCCCCCAATCCCTTGCACAGTAAGTAGATCAGCTGCCCCTTCCCAAACACAGAGCATCTACAATGACAAACCAACAATCGCAATATTTCTGTAGTTACGCGTGGCTGGCAAGGAACCTAACGTTTTAGCTGTTCTATGTTATAGAGATCGAGTTACTTTTTTACTAATTTATTTAAGGAGAAGGACGGCTACCGGTTACTGGATCCCGCTACGGAAAACTGGACGAGTCACGTAGCCGGCCCCCGCGAGGACAACGGCCTCACTTGGCTTATCAGCTTCATGCACTTATCAAATGATAAGAAGCCAGTCATATCATTTACTGATAAGTCCTCAGCAACTCGTCTTGTCCCCTGGTCTCCTCCCCTTATAAATACGACCTCTCGGAACCCCAGTGCGATTTGTTTCTGTCTTTTTGACCCCTTCCCATCTTTGTTTCTTTAATTCGTTCGTTTTCTTGGGAGGGGCTGGTAGGAGAAAGGAGCGAGAGATTTCGTCTCGCTGCTCGTATCCGATCTTTTTCTCTCTGTCCGGCCTCCGATTGTGAGGTGAGCTCCGTTCTTTTTTTTTTGAATTCTTTCGGAATCTTTGTCTTATGGACTCAGCTTTTGCCTTTTCCCTTTCCTTGATCTACTTGTGCTGTCTCTGATTCCTCGTGCCCGATCTTCGGAAACCCTAGATTTTTTTAACGCTGGGTAGAGATTCTGGTCGTCGGTGGATCTTTGTGGGGAGGAAGGAAGAGGTTTTTGAGTGATCTAGTACATGTTTCTTGATTCTTTCTGAGATTTGTTTTTGATTTGGAAAGTTTTGATTAGCTGAATTCTGGCTTTCTCCTGGGAATTTTGTTGCGCTTGGTCTCGTGTTTTCAAGAAAGATATGATCTATGTTTCTTTTCTCTTGATGATTTAAGGTTTGAATGTGACGACTGGGGGCAGTTGTGTGGTTATTTGCGAGAAAGACGTGGAGTAGCAATGTCTTCCCTTAGTAGAGAGCTGGTTTTCTTGATCTTGCAGTTTCTTGATGAGGAGAAGTTTAAAGAGACCGTCCACAAGTATGTTTGCCTTGGGAAAAGATTCCATATTTCATTAGTAATTTGTTTTCTCACTGCTTTTGAGTTAAGGCTCTGTTTTTTTCCCCCTTTTTACGTCCCTTCTTCTCCTTCTTTTGGTAATAGGCTTGAGCAGGAATCTGGTTTCTATTTCAATATGAAGTACTTTGAAGATGAAGTGCAGAGGGGAAACTGGGATGAAGTGGAGCGATACCTCTCTAGTTTCACTAAGGTTGATGATAATCGATATTCCATGAAAATTTTCTTTGAAATCCGGAAACAGAAATACCTTGAGGCATTGGATAAGTAAGCTTCCCTTTCCCTGGCTTTCTTTTTAAGTGATTGAGTGAGCCTTGTCCAGGAAAGTTGTTTTATTGGACAATCTCTGTTTTGTTTGACCGGAATATGACTTATTGGGCGTTGTTTCTGTGATCTTTCTTATCCTATATGATGGTCCTTTTCCGCTCTTCTATTTTATAATCAAGCATGATTTTTATATAATTTCTTTCCTAGGCATGATCGTGCAAAGGCTGTCAATATCCTTGTGAAGGATCTGAAAGTCTTTGCCTCATTTAACGAGGATCTTTTCAAAGAAATTACACAGCTTCTGACATTGGAGAATTTTAGGTAAGGTTTTATAACAATTTTATCTATATCTGTTGGTTTGGTAAATGATCATTTTGAGAAATATTCTTGCCTTTTAGGGAGAATGAACAGCTCTCAAAATATGGTGATACAAAATCAGCAAGAACAATAATGCTTGTTGAGCTTAAGAAGCTAATTGAGGCGAACCCTCTGTTCCGTGACAAATTGCAGTTTCCAACCCTAAGAAATTCCAGGCTACGCACTCTTATTAATCAGAGGTAAATCAATGGGGGTGCTTTTCTACTTTTATGGTGTGGTCTTGTTTAAAAAACATCTGTATTTTTCCTTCTAGTTGGTCATATATTCTACAAAATATGATAGTTGAAATTTGGGATTATCCAGAACTTGCATACACCTCATTGATTTATTTATTAGTAGTGAATTTGTGTAAAAAAGACATGAAATTTTATGCCCTGTTTTATTGCATTACATTAACTTACAGGTGAGAACTACATGCAAAAGAGACATGTTGAAAGGGCTTCGAACACTCAAAGTTTCTAATTTACATATCATTCTTCCCCTATATTCTGCTATTGTAGTAGTCACAGCATTATATGGTATGCAGCCATCTATGCAGCATAAATTTGCATAACGCGTACCTGTAGCTTGCTATTGGGGTCTGTCGATATCTCATAAATTCACGCATGTACATCATATTAGAAATGCATATACATCAACATAAATACAAGTTCACTTGCAAGTATTAAAATTAAAGCTTCACACAGATATATAGATGCATGCATATCTATTCCACTTCTAGTATATATTTTCATGTGCACATGAACACCTGGTCCTGAACCTGTACAGCATATGATGCTTATGTGATCATATATATAGGTGTTTGTTGTAAAGAATGTGTTGAATGAGTCTTCTTAAATAAAAAGTGTTGCATACACGATCATGATCCCATGTGTTTGTAACAGTGCATTTGAAGCTACTTCTTGATTTTAGTTGAGCAATTTATCTTTTTTTTTTTTATCCTCTGAAATACTGTTGTTAAGAGTGTGGGTTCTTAAGGGTGAACTGATGTCATTATGTAATTTGGCAGTTTGAACTGGCAGCACCAGCTTTGCAAAAATCCAAGGCCTAATCCAGATATAAAAACCCTTTTTGTTGACCATTCTTGTGGACAGCCAAATGGGGCACGCGCCCCATCACCTGCAAACAGTCCACTGCTTGGATCTATACCAAAACCAGGAGGTTTTACTCCATTGGGTGCACATGCGGTAAGTAAACTAGCGTAATCTATATACCTGCTTCTGTAAGGTGGTATGTAATCTTTCAGGCTTACTTTAGTGGGTTTCATTCAGCCTTTTCAACCTGCACCAGCACCCATTCCTACACCCCTTGGTGGTTGGATGTCTAATCCACCAACAGTAACCCATCCAACAGTTTCTGGAGGGGCTATCGGACTCGCTGCCCCTTCAAATCCAGGTATGTTATTTAAGAAAGTAAAAAATTGTACACATCAGTTACGCCTTCAAATTTTCATATAGATATGTAGTTCTATTCGTCGTTCATGTTTGTTGCTTTGAATGTAGCTGCAATTTTGAAGCATCCTCGGACTCCAACTCACAACCTTGCTGTGGATTACCCTTCAGCAGATCCTGATCATGTTTCCAAACGAACAAGGCCCATTGGGATTTCTGACGAGGTGTGCTAGGTTGCCTTTAGTGGAATCTGTTTTATTTCCATTTCTTACCACTAATGATGCTTATAAGCTCGCACAGAGTAGAACTTAAAAATTACAAGGTTGCTGACCTCCTCTTTGTGCTTGCAACTGCCTGTGAAGGTGAATCTGCCTGTCAATATATTGCCAGTTACTTATCTTCAAAATCACAGTCAATCTATGTACCCTCCAGATGACTTGCCCAAGACTGTTGCAAGAACACTTAATCAGGGTTCAACTCCCATGAGCATGGATTTTCATCCTACTCAGCAGACAGTTCTTCTCGGTGAGCTTTTGTTCAGTCATGATATACTAACAGATGGATACATCTTAGAAAATCTGTTGTTTTCAGTAAGTACTTCTGATGTGTATTGATTTTGCTTTTGATATGGTTTAGTTGGTACGAATGTGGGGGACATTGGATTATGGGATGTTGGAACTAGGGAGAGACTAGTTCTGAAAAATTTCAGGGTTTGGGAACTTGGAGCATGCACAGTGGCTCTTCAGGTTTGTTACTTTTGTTGATTAAAGATATTTTGTGAAACTATATAGAAGAGCATGTTCTATTTCACTTTGAATTTGTGTCCTATCACTGCAATCTGAATTCTGACTTGCTGCAACCCAGACTGCTCTAGTTAAAGATCCAGGTGTGTCAGTTAACCGTGTAATATGGGGTCCAGAAGGCTCTTTGTTTGGTAGGTATATAGAAGCAGATATTTGTATATAAAAACCAAAAATCCATAACAAGAGATTGTGATATATCTGGAATCTCTGTTTCTTCTTCTATAGGTGTTGCATTCTCAAGGCATATTGTGCAGATATATTCTTATCATGGTGGTGATGATATTAGGCAGCACTTGGAGGTATAGATTGTACCGATGCCATTTATTCAGTTTTAGTGTTCTGTTCTGACATCTTAGACACTGATGATTTAATCACAATTGCAGATTGATGCTCATGTTGGTGGTGTCAATGATCTTGCATTCTCTAACCCCCATAAACATCTATGTGTAATCACCTGTGGAGATGACAAGACAATTAAGGTTGGTTTTAGATCTAGGAATCGAACTGAGTTGTTGATGCTGTACTTATGAGTGCTAATTTATGTATGGCTATGAAATTCTAGGTATGGGATGCAACTACTGGTGCCAAACAGTACACTTTTGAAGGTCATGAGGCACCTGTTTTTTCTGTTTGTCCCCACTACAAGGAGAACATTCAGGTTTTCTTGGATGCTAGTTAGTTCCTGAGTTGATTATTTGTTTATGTTTATAGGACAAATTTGCATTTTCTGTATTTGTGATGCTATTGTTATTCATGTCGTGTTAATGCTACGTTAGTGCTATTCTTTGTTGATTGTACAGTTCATCTTCTCAACAGCATTAGATGGAAAGATCAAGGCATGGTTGTATGATAATATGGGTTCCAGAGTTGATTATGATGCCCCTGGTCGCTGGTGCACTACAATGGCATACAGTGCTGATGGTTCACGGTCAATTGGCTGATTCTTTCTTATCATGTAGAAATTTTTTTTCCTTATTTATGTGTCAAGTTTTACTTTCAACCTTTGTAGATTGTTTTCTTGTGGGACCAGCAAAGATGGAGAAACGCACATTGTTGAATGGAATGAAAGTGAAGGGGCTGTTAAGAGGACCTATCTTGGATTTCGGAAACGGTCTTTGGGTGTTGTACAATTTGACACCACTAGGAATCGCTTTTTGGCTGCTGGCGATGAATTTCTAATAAAATTCTGGGACATGGATAATACTAATTTTTTGACATCTATTGATGCTGAGGGTGGACTACCAGTAAGTTCTTTCTAGAGTTCCCATGCCAGATGATCAACCATGTAGAAGGAAAACAGAAAAACTGATTTTTTGCATACTTTGAACTTGTTCTAATCTTTAGGCAAGCCCACGTATACGTTTCAACAAGGAGGGTACATTGTTGGCCGTTTCTACACATGAAAATGGGATCAAGATTTTGGCAAATGCTGATGGACTTCGTTTGTTGCGCACATTTGAAAATCGATCTCTTGATCCTTCTAGGGCTGTATCAGAGACTGTAATGAAGGTATTCCTTTATGCTTATTTGATCATCCCGATAAATAATGCCAAAATATCACATTGTGTTTTGCATCCGTGATGCATCCTGTAACAGGCCCATTATCTGCTGTTGCTATTGGGACTAGTAGTGGAACAGATAAAACTGCTCCTCCAGTGTCTGTAGTTGGAATGGTTTGTTAATTCTCTTTTTCCCCACTTTTTTTTTTGTGTGGGGATGGATGGTGTTGTTGAGCTACTTTATTTTTGTCTTGCTTCTGTTATTTCATGCTAAAGATATAACTAACACATTCATACATTGCTTTCCACCATTTTGCATCAAACAGAAATTTTTATACTTTTAACGCCCTACTTTGCACTAACTTTATATTTTATTTGATAGAATGGGGACAGCAGAAATTTGGTGGATGTAAAACCTAGATTAGTTGATGAGTCGATGGAGAAATTAATGATCTGGAAGCTCACTGAAATCAGTGAACCAGCCCAGTGTCAATCCCTGAGGCTCATAGATAACATGAGAACAAGCAAGGTAAGGTTTTTGCATCTGGAACATCATTTTTATCTGTGGTTCCTCACTCACCACAGCATTGCAAAAAGCCTTCATGAGTATCCTTAGAAACCAGTTGCCTATTCTTGGACTGCAAAAGCATCATGAGTCAAGAACTGCATAGATTAACGTGTTTATATCATCAGAAGTACCACATGCATTTGGCATCATGCACTCTGAATTCAGCAAATTAACGAGGTGCAAATGTAGCTATTTTGATCTTCATGTCATTTTTTTTTTTGCACTTATCTTTTTGCAGTCAATATGCATTTTAATCAATGTTCTATGTTCTTTAGTATCTTTTACCTTATCAAAGGCTGAAATCACACATTTCTTATTAAACGAGATTAAATTTACCAGACATATTGGCTAACATCCAACTTTTCTTCAAAAAAAGGATTATTTCATTGCAAGTTATATGAAGGTTCAAGTTAGACTTTTTTCTCTTGCTCTATTGGATAAATTTCCATAATTAATTAAACTACACTACTTTATTGGCTAGGTGTTGGTTAAGGTGGTTCCTTATATCTACTCTTAATATTTATGTGCCTGGATAAGTAGGCAAGGACCCTATTGTTGTGCTAGTGTAGCTGGATCCTTAGCTTTTTTGGGTTTTAAGAACAGGATCATCAATTGGAGTGCCAAACTCAATGGTGGATGGTAATGAAGTGGCTTGTTTCCTTGTCAACTTTCAGCAGTATTATTGTTTCTCTGAAAGGTCTATGCTCTCAATGTGGGAGAGAGAGAAACAACAAGCGATGGGGTTGGATGGATGCGTGGGCATGCCGCTGGTCCGACCTGGAAAGGATAGATGATGACAGATTCTACTGCCTGGACTTTCAAGGACTTTCACTATTGGGATGCCACCTTTTTGGAGAAGGAAGCGATAATTAAGTTGTTACTTATTGAGGATAAAAGTTAAAAGATAAGGAATATAATAATAATTGAAGAGATAAAAATAAAATTGTTGATCATTGATTGGCGAAAAAGCCTGTTATTAGGATTATAATTTGATATTTATATTGAGGATAAAAGCTAAAGGATAGAGGGAAATAACAATAACTAAAGAGATAAAAATAAAATTGTTGATCATTGGTTGGTGAAAAGGCCTGTTATTAGTATTACAATTTGATAATTATACATTCTCTTTTTAATTACCAGACAGATGTCACCCTCTAGCACTGGCATCCATTGTCTTTGGCCAACACCACTCAGTCATTTTCTTTTGATAGTTGCTGCACTCAGTTTTAATCTTTGAGCCATCTATCTTCACATCCTAATCTCTTGGCAATTGCTTCAACTGCATGGATCTTCACCTTATATCCGGTCAATGACTTAGCAACACAAACAAGATAGAACACAATCGACCTTTAGTTCAACACTTAGCCTCTCAGATAGTCTATACTCACAATCTACCTATGTTTCGCCACAACTTTTCTTCAAGACTCGGCCTGTTCCTCGAGTGATTCACCACTCGGTCTGTTCCATCTGGTGCTTTTAATCATCGCTCAGCCTACCCTAGGTGATGCCACGTGGTTGCCGAATGTCTTTCTTAGTTTATCACTTAACCATCCTTTGACCTTCCTCAAGCTTACCACCTAGTCTCATCTTAGTCAATCTTCACACCTTCATCATGGATCTGAATGTGAAATAAACAATTTCCACACTTCCCATCAACTGATGATCAGAGGGATGATGGGATGTATCTAACACCACATCCACAGCCTTGATTAGTCATCTGATGGATTTTTCAAATGCATTGAACTGCTGAAATTCCTACATCCCTTTAGAATTAGCTCTTACTTTATTTAAAGCGCGGCCTAATATGTCCCTTAAGTCATGGGTAGTGGCCCTATGTTCGTATCATATAGGCTGTTTTAAATGGCTGACGTGATTCGACCACCTTCTAAGATGTCACAATCAATTAGAATCCCTTTCAACTACACCTCTAGTATGGTGCACCAACCTTTTTATAAATAAGTCTCATCCTCTTCCTTATATGCCATTACTTGCATAAGCCCTAATTTCAGAGCCATTACCTTCTTCCTCAATCGGTCTTCTGCAACTTCATCCCTAATCTGCTGCTTCCTTCTCTCAGACCAAGATTTATCCACGCATCCTAACACCCAATTCTATGGCCTAGCAAAAGGAAGAAGAGCTTGAGCATTCTAGAGTCTTTAAGTCCATGAACTTGTAGGTGCTTTTCTGTGATTCCTCGGGTTTTCTCATCCTAATTCCAATCCCTAACTCATGCATTCTCAAGGCCCTTTCTCCCATCTTTCCAAGTTATTCCAATGAAACCTTTCTCTATGCAAGACCAAGTTTTAAGACTTTGGTCTAAAAAAATGCTAACCCTTATTGGTCTTGGCCGACCATGACCAATCTTTATGATCACCGGTTTGGCTGTCTCCTAACAAAAGTTTTGAACCTAGGAGGAGAGTGGCCTCTCGGGTATTTTCTTTTTCCAAATTTCCTTCCATGTCAAATCAATCTTTTTTCTTTCTTGCTCTCTGCTCTTGGTCACTTTCAACCAACAAACCTTCATCTGAATCATGGGATAACTAGTCCTATTCTTCTAGATTTAGGGGCTATTTTGAATCTTAGGCCATCTGGTGAAGTGTCCAATTCAAGGTTTGCGGTCTCAGTACCAGACCCCATACCACTACTATCTTATTACAGTGTCAGCATATGGTTCAGTGCATATGAAACAGCATATTGAGTGTTGATGCTAGTATGAGACACCATACCAGTTCGGTACCAGTATGATATGGTATGTCTCGTACCAGGCAGTATGGGGCAATACAGCAAACTATAGTCCAATGCCAATACACCAAGAAGTACTTGATGATGAGTTCAGTTTGGACCTGAGTAAAAAGGCTAGTTGTCACTCCTATATGAAAGCTTTTGGCCAACAGACCAGTCCAGCCACCAAACAAGAATATCTGGCTTTCTTTCTTATTTTGGTTTTTGATTTTTTTTTTTTTTTTAAACCTCTGTCAATCAAGATTGTAAAAAGTGCATCTTTGACTAGTCACTATTTTGACCAAGCACCGGCTTATAGCTTTAGCCCCTTCGGTCTTAGTCTATCTGCACTAAGGCTTTAGATATGGATCTTCCAACTCCAGATCCATGCTTACTTCCCAGAATGTAGGAGTCTCGAAAGGGAAGTAACTGCCATGCATAACAATGGCAGCCCATGCGATGCATTCCAGCAAGGACAAGTGTTAAAGCTAAGTAGTGACACCTATCTTAACAATTAATAGGAACCACTTATAAGTATTAAGTTGTAACTTTGAGAAGAGGCTTTTCGCCACTCAATGACCAGCAATTCTATTTGTCTTTCCAGTTATCTTTTAATTATTTTGATTTATTCTTTAGCTTTTAGTCTTTTTTATCCATTAGCATAGCACCATGGTTACTGCTCTTTTCGCCCAAGTAGGCAGCATTCTAGTAGCGAAAGTCTTTGAAGGTCTAGGCAGCACTACCATCTATCCTTTCCAGTTTGATCATCGGTGGCATGCCCATACATCTATCCAACCTAGCCATAAACCTGTTCTCCTTTCCATCTCAACTCGAGAGATAGAAAGGGGCAACAATTTTCTTGTCCCAAGGGACCTTCATGTAAGCTCCAATATTGACTGATCTGGCAATAATAAATTCTCGGTTGAACACTATTCTTCAAATTTCTTTGCTCACCAATTCGGCCTCACCCAAGCAATCTCATCTGCCTGTTTATTCTTTGAACTCTTCATTTTATGATTGGCTTGTCATCGCTGATCTGAAGATCTCTTTGGCTGATTTTCTCCATCAACAGTCATGTTTGGAATATAACTTCATCCCCTTCACTCCCAAGCCTACCATGGCCAAGGACTATGTGGATTTGTGGGATGCCTATATGATTAATATTCAGTCTGAAAAGAGACCACCATCTTTAGCCTGAACTGATGTAGGAACTCTCCTTGATTCGGAAGGTGAACACACATCCTCGGCCACTTTAAAACTGAAAGATGCCTCAATTTTACAGCTTGCAGGTCGAATGGCTTCAGTGTTCTCCCAAGAATAAAAGTATTCTCCAAGACCTTTATAAAGAAATTAGAATATATGAAAAGTTTTTATAGAATCAACTATGCTGGACGCCTTACTAATATCAATGAGAGCTGAAGGCAGTCAAATTAGCATGGACTAAGAGATGATTTGAGGAAAAAAATCAAGGTTAGATTTAGCAACATAAGGAGACTCCAGTAGGGGTGACACTTCGTGATCAGCTTGTTTTAAAAAAAATCAATGAGTTGCTGGCTTAACATCATCCTGCAAGGCCACTCACAAAGTTCAGAATAGCCGACGTGGTTGCCCAAGTGAAGTCCACTATGGATGGCTTAACGGCATCTTTTAAGGCCTGTTTGGATGCCCAAGCACTCTCTCTGTGTAATGTATTCAATACTAGCACTAGGGCAAGAAGAGAGGAGGCAGAGGAAGAAGGATGAATTTGAAGCAATGAACCATCTCAAGATATCTGATATACTGAAATCACCAGTTTAAGAGAAGGCTTGGTATCCTTACCATAGGGGGATTGGTGGGATCAACAACTTCAGTTGTGCATTGCATTCTTTCTTTTTTCTTCCCCTTTATCCAGTGGATGTCATGCAGATAGGGCTGTTGAGCATCTAAACAAAGCCCTGCACTCTTCTATTCCATGCCCTATAAACATTTTTTTTAAAAAAATAGAAGCCTATATTGATGTTTGTCCCATTCTTGAATGCAAATTTATGATATTTATATGATTCAGGAATATTTAAAATTTCCAGCAGCATCACATTCTTCTGAGTTTATTCCTCCTAGTTAAGCTGCAAGCATCACAGTTTGCTTCTGTTGTTTACAATACACAGCTGTACTTCTTGTAATTTGGCAGTGTGATTTGACAATACCCTGAAAGACAAGCAGCAGATGTCACATAACACATTTAAAAGAAATGCATATACAATTTTTAACTATTCTTTACACGTCTAATAGACAACTAAAATGTTAGATGCCTCCTTGACTGTTTTTACCATTAAGCTTTTATAGCATACCATGTGGGAAACAGTGTAAGATTCTTTTTGTCCTTATTCTTCCTATGGTTACAGATATCAAGATTAATATATGCCAATTCTGGAGTAGCCATCTTGGCTTTGGCATCCAATGCAATTCATCTACTCTGGAAGTGGCCTCGTAATGAACGCAATCCAACTGGGAAAGTATGATGAAATATATTCTTATATATGCTACAGGGTACCGTTACAAGTTCAAATTTGTGGTGATGTTCGGTAACGATGCTTTATTTTGTAGGCTGCAGCAAGTGTTTCCCCACAGTTATGGCAACCACCAAGTGGCATCTTGATGACTAATGACATAACTGATGCAAATCCTGAGGAAGCAGTCCCATGTTTTGCTTTGTCAAAGAATGATTCTTATGTCATGTCTGCATCAGGAGGGAAAATCTCCCTATTTAACATGATGACATTTAAGGTTGGCTTTAAATTATTATAAAACAAAGTTGCAGTTTACATCCTGCCCTCCAATCAATGTTTTCAATATTTAAATTCACATTTGTCAAGTGCAGACTATGACAACATTTATGTCCCCACCACCAGCAGCGACATTTCTTGCATTTCATCCTCAGGATAACAACATAATTGCTATAGGAATGGACGACTCCACAGTCCAGATTTACAATGTTCGTGTTGATGAGGTAACAAACAGAAACCAGTGTCTGCACCACTGCTCAAGTCGATCATTCCTAAAACCTGTTGTCTTTCTGCAGGTCAAAAGCAAACTAAAGGGTCACTCTAAAAGAATTACCGGTCTTGCCTTCTCGCATGTTTTAAATGTGCTGGTGTCATCTGGAGCTGATGCTCAGGTTAAACGACCAGTTGTTTTGTATTACCGTCGCATTCTTGTCTGTCATATAAAATTTACATTCTTATGAAATCCTATTCTGACCTCTCGTTATGTTTCTTGCTTGCAGATTTGCGTGTGGGGAACAGATGGGTGGGAGAAGCAGAGGAGCAGATTTTTGCAAATTCCACCTGGGCGTACTCCAAGTGCACTTTCAGATACATGCGTGCAGTTTCACCAGGATCAGATACATTTCCTGGCTGTACATGAGACCCAGATTGCAATATTTGAAACCAATAAGTTAGAGCGTCTAAAGCAGGTGGTCTTCTTTCCATATAGAGAATTCTAAAAACGCCATATGATTTATGCTCATCCTTAACTGACTTCTGCTCTCAGTGGGTTCCGCATGAATCTTCTGCTCCAATCACCCATGCCACGTTCTCATGTGACAGTCAACTGATATATGTAAGCTTTTTGGATGCCACCGTGTGCATATTTAGTGTCACAAATCTCAGGATGCGATGTCGGATAAGCCCAGCCGCTTATCTCCCGGCTAACATCAGGTATCTTAAAAGACCACTTCCACATATATGGATGTTATCTGCTTAATTATGCTGCATGTACATTTCTTGCCAACATCATGATTGTTTATCAGACAAACTAGATAAACAATAGTTATCGTAGTTTGCAATGTCTTTCTATGTTTTTTGTATTGAAATTATATTGCAAAGCAACTTCTCGTTGCACACCTTTCCTGTTATTGTTACGTCAGTACTATGTCCAACCCGTGTGTGCCGTGAAGCCATGAGCAGCTATTGTTGCTGACTTGCATGTTCCCTATTTCAGCTCGAACGTTTATCCACTTGTGATTGCTGCGCATCCATCAGAACCAAATCAGTTTGCTTTGGGACTAACAGATGGTGGTGTCCATGTTTTGGAGCCACTGGAATCCGAGGGCAAATGGGGTGTGAGAATGGGTCGGCAAGCAGCATGTCCACAGCACCCCAAGCTGGAGCCTCAGGTTCGGATCAACCACAGAGGTGATGATAAAAATAGCGTCTTGCCTGTCCGATCCTTGTAGAATTATACTGAATTAGTAGTCTATTGGATGAACGGATGCGAGTCTGATTGTTGGTACGTTCAAAGGCAATGCGTCCTTTTTGGGGTGAGCAAATCTGGATATGACCTTCCCATCTCGAAAAGTTCACCGGTGGTTTTAAAATTCGACTAATTATATTGATGGGAACTACCTCCACGATGGATAAGCCCACCAAATCACGATTAAAAGCAAAAACTTCAAGTGGCAGTTTCCTATTCTTAAATTAAAATATTGTACTGTTGCGTAAGCAGGTCGAACTCTGACAAGCTATTAGGTTGACAATCTGTACTAAAACAGGGCCAGGAAAAACTAATTGAGTTTTATAATGCGGTTCTTTTGTTGCTTTTGATAAAATCTTCTTTGCCGAAACTGTTATAAAACTTTAGAAACTTTTAGGGAAGACAGGTGTCTTTTTTACAAAAACTCGTAGCAGACCAAATAACTCCTAAAGAAAAACTAGAACGGCTGGTCTACCGACGGGGTTTGACCCTAGCGGGTGGTGCCTCTCATCATTACAGAAGTCGTACGACTTGATTCCTGTTGAGGTGTTCCGCAATTTATATTGATAACCATAGGAAGAATTGATGAAGGCTGCAGCATCACCATTCAATCAAGGTGTAGACCCGCCAGATCACAGAGGATCGATTCTCCAGTGTCACCCCATTGCATGAGTGAAATCGTAAAGAATTAGAACGTTACCGTCGCCTGAGCACATGAAACTGTAAAAGCGCTTTAATGTTTAATCCACCAACCGGAGCTGAGCCTAATGTTTTAAGCTTTTTTCTAATTTAGTAGAGGACGTATGGGTCTCAGTCAATTTCCATTAAGCGGCATCGGAGAAGATGTTCATAACATACGGTGACCTGTAAAACTGTTTGGATTGAGATTATTTTCTAGAGATTGTCGGAGCGTGTCAGGGTCTCCGTGTGTGCATACGTTTAGTTCTACAACTGGTGTGCATTGGAAAGATAATGGGTTTTTGCTGTTGTTTTATGGCTGAGATATTGAATTATTAAAATGGTACTAAAAAAACCTCGGTTCATAATCTTTATGAACTAGAAAATATTACGGCACAAACTTTTGTTCATGACCGAGATTAATCATGATGTTCATGAATAAATATAGTTAGATTTGAATCTTTAACCCGATGCTTACAGCACCAAGGAACACCTCAATAGGAATCAAAGTATGCTAATTGACGGTCACCACCCACCCCCCGCTCAAGTCTTAAAAGAGGAAAGGGCTGCAGCACTTACCGCGTAGACAAAAGTTAATTTTTTTCTTCAGACACAATTACATGATTAAGCTCGGGAGAGTCCAACATCCAACATTTTTAGCAACTCCTGGAATTCACGAATGGTCGAACGATAGAATCCCACGTCCATGTCACCACCATCAAATACCTCCTACGTTGAAGGCCTAGCCTCCAGCGCCTCCGTTGTGATGACATGCATAACCTTTTACCAAACTCTCATTTGTCATCACCATTTTCCCTCACATGAATCAGCGACAATCCCATACCCTCTAGTTTGTTAGCCTCAATCTTCCATGGTCACATCGATAAACCACCTTTCATTGGTAAAGACAGCCTGTTGCACAGAATGGAGCATGGTGCACCATACCATCCACAAGTTTGCTAAGGCGTGGGGCCAGAACTGCTCTCGAAGAACAGTAACTAGTATCAAATGAACTTGCAAACAAACAAAAGCTACGGTAGACGTTTCGACGGTTACAACTACAAAGAGCACAATCTCATGCTCCCCATGGAATGATGAATCACGAGGCAAGAACCGACCGTGCATTGTGACGAACATTGTTACGGCCAAGGCCCAAACCCAACCCCAGAGGGACCCCATCAGGCTTATCGTTATGGTTGCACTGTGAAGAATTTACATGTCCATGAGATCTAGCATTTTTGGAATGCACGTCGATGCAAACATGGCCATTGCTGCTTCCATGTTGAGAATGGCCTTCTCCATTCTGCAAATTTGGACTCCTTGTCATTTGAATCATCCCCAGCTCCTCAGAAGGTGATGCTTCTTCCGGACACTCAAAATCTTCATTGTAACCATTTACCAGAAAGTCTGAACAGTTCTTGCGAATACCGTGATCATATGGGTTTCTGAACCGACCGCCTGGTCCTCTGAGGTAGCTATACCGCATGGCATTTGCCATCTCATTTGTTGTTATGTTCCTAGAGATCTGCACAAAAGGAAGAAACAACTAGGATGGCTTAGTCTCTATCAACAAAAGCTACTAGAGACAAGAAAACTAGTTTGCTGACACAAGAATGGAACGTAACATGTTCTGGAAGCTTGCGAGTATGGCACTGATAATCTGACGCAATGAACTTTGATGCACATAATTTATCAGAACCATTCCTTGCAGCTGATGAAGCTTGCAAGCAAAAATTTCCACTCACCAGCACCGATTAGGATCCAAGGCTAGCTCAAATCAAATTCTATTTTCAATGAACTTGACCCACTATTTTGATTTGAGACTTTCTAGCTCTGATATGTTGATTCTTTTTTTTCCTACTTTCTGCTTGCATTGTTTTTCAAGCTACTATTTCCTTAAAAGCATGCTTGATCAAAATCCTGCATATTGATAAACTACCAGGGAAGAAGATTGTGTTCTCACATACATTTGGAATGAGCAGCAGATTTAAAACAGATGGACAAATGGGAGACGGGTAAACAACAATATCACTCTGAACCAAGAGTCTAAAGATGCAGAGACAGAGAGATGCCCGTAAGTAATGGAATGTAATATTCTAAGTAATTGCACAGTTCAATTTAATATTATGAAAAACCAAATTGAAAGATAATTTGCGATCCAAACTCAGAAGCATAAGAATGTGCAAATAGAACCATGACACAGAATATTCAGAACATCAATCATTATGTATGCCAAAAGGGAAATGTAAATAAATATATGAGATCATGAAACTTAAAATGTGCTGGTACCATCTGGAAAAAAGTGCTGCAGCATTAAAACTTTTATGACACTCACTTCATGCCATTTCAAAATGCATAAGAATGGCAGTTTGCCAAATTGAGCATTTACCAAAAAGCTAAAGAAATATGCACACCTGTGATGCTTGTACAACAGTTAAAACTGCAACTCCAAAGAAAAGAAAGAACTCCATCATCAGAAATGATATAGCTCCCGGATGGTGAGTAGCAGAATGGCTCAGCCATGCACCAAAAGATGTTGGAGCAGTTGGATCTTTTGCTATTCCTACACCACAAAATTAGTTGCCTTTCAATGCAAGTGAAGTAGAATGTTGGTAAGCAATTTAAAAAGGAAAAGTTTTAAAAGAACAAACTTCATTAACACATACTAATTATGGTTACTGCACCAGTAACAATCATAGCAGAAACTTCTAGAATGAGAAACATGAAGAAATCCCACTTGTTTCTCTGCAATTACAAGTTATCATTTATTTAATAAGAAAAAGAAGCATGTTATATGGAGTGGGAGAAAAACTGTAGTGCCTCCGGATGGACAGGAGGCACACAAAAGGCTAGACAGAAAGAAACGGAGATGAAAGTCACAATTGTCAAAGCACCTTGCCAATACAATTTGATACCCAAGGACAGTGATGATCAAACTGCTCAACACAGCGATCACAAGTGGAGCAATGCTTTGCACGCAGAGGCCTGACAATCTAAAAGATATTCAAGTATAAGCTGAATGAGAAATTTAGAGTACAAATGCCAATGGGCAGAAAATATCCTTAAAATTACAATATATGGAAAACATACCTTGCACGTTGCACAGAGCTGGGACCAATTTCCAGATAGCAGAGCAGGATTATTTAGTTCCATCTTTAGTAAAGGCTCCTGTAAGGAAAAATATTGAAAGATAAAACCCACCGTGCAACTTTTTTAAAGAAATCAGGAACTTAGGGCCTGTTTGGAATCTCTCTCTTTTTTTTTTTTGTGTGTGTGTGTGTTTTTGTTTCTCTATGAATTAGTGAAATACCAGATTGAGATTGATACTGAGGTAGTGTTTGGATAGAACTTCTACCATTCCTTGTTTCGATTTTTCAATCCTTTCTGAAATCAATAAATCTTTGCTACCACAATTCTGAAGGTTTTGCAAACAATTTCAAGAAACAAAGGCATATTATTCAGACTAGTTCATTTTTCTTCTTGAATTTTTGAAAACAAAAGCAATACCAAATGGGCCTTCAATAATTATTGCCTCCAGGATTAAAGATTGGACAACCAATCAATTTGGTTGTTAGATAAAATAACAGCTAGCATCAGTATCTTCTTTTATGTGCTAAAATTGAGGTTTCCCAAGATACTGATAAATGCTCCAGCAGCAGCCAGGAGTATGCAAAATTTGATTTTCTTTCACAATTGAGAGAAAACTACAAAATTTAGGATTTACTTTGAGATGCCATAGTTATGATATGGCAACATAGCTAACATCAGATATCAAGATAGAGACAACTAATACTGCAGATAAATATGGATGGCCATAGAATCCTCGTGAAAAAGAAAACATCAAGATAGGACTAAGAAAGTTATGAGAAGATACAGAATTTTGGAATTCCCACGATATGAATATACCATAATTCTCAAGTCTCAAAACCAATCTGCTCACAAGCCTCCCCTGGCTATATAAAGAGATCCCCAACAATAGAAACTCAAGGGAACTTCTTATCAGACTTTAGATCTAACTAGAATGACTCCTACTTAAAATATTAAAAAACTGAGCACACTCAACACGAAATTGCAAATGTAATATTAGCCAGTTTTAACTTTCACACTTTGGGATTTGGCCAAGAGCCATGAAATATCAATTGTAGATATCAAAGACATCTTTCCAACAAAACGATGATCACTGGAATCCAATATCTTTGCCAAAAGGTATGTTCGGTCCTGTAGACCTTCAGATCATTGCTACATCACCAACTTCTTTGATTTAGATGGTGCAAAGTTAAAGAAAGAAAAATGCTCAACTGTTGTCCAGCATAAAGAATTGCCTTTTCTTTTATTATGTTACAAAATAAACAGAAGAAATTCTTTAATTTAGTGAAAACAAGATATACAATAAATAAAAAAGGTCATACATTGAGAGGTGGACTAAAACCCAGTCAAGTAGATCTCAACTCAAATCCGATCAGTCATAGTTGGACAACAAGGTCTAGCGATGATTCAAGCTGTTGGATGCAATCCGCTACTTCTAAACTGCTTAGCCACCAAAAATTATGTAATTTGGAGATCCCTACTCTATAAATTGAATGAACAAAATATTGATAGTTTAAATAACATGGAACAATGCATTTGTTTGACCACTCAATGCATAGACTGGGTCTCCAAATCACATGACTTTTCGTGTGTAAGCAGTTTAGAGGAAGTAGATAACATCCGATGAGTAGGATCATCGATGTTGGCCCCCTCCCCACCCAAAGCAACGTTAACTCTATGATACCAATCTTGCACCTAAATATGTTACTGTTAAACCTTCCTTTCCATCCAGTTCATTAAAACTCCATTGATCTCCTTATCATCTCTTGATACCTCCTCATATACTAGGAGGAAAATGTTACTTCGGTATGGTTACATACTTACATGTCTGACCATAGGATCCTTTTAGTTATTAAGAATTTCTTCTTGCACATCCATACCCAAGTGTCACACCCCTAATCATTTCTAAGTGCTGGGTGCAAGAACTCTGTGGTAAACTAAAGGGTCTGGGTAACTCAGGTCAGCAGTAAAGATGAGGTGACAAACAAATCCTTACATTTTCAAGCACATTATTATTTAGGCTATTTCTTTGGCAAAGTGACACCAAAGCACCCTGAAATAGGTTATTTTAAAATTTACAAATATCCCTGATCATGAATTCCAACACATTAGGTAACATAAATTAAAAAACAAGTTCAGTTGGACATAAAATATGATTTGATTTCACATTTATAGCTTCAAAACCTTCCAATGAAACATTCAATATGTATTAGAATATGAATCAACATAGATGGAAAATGCAAGATCTAACATGGGATAAATCTTTTAAATCTCGTGTTCAAATAAAGACATGTTGGCAGGGAACATATTAACAAACTAACAAAAAGAATATTACTTAATAAAGTTATGTCACATCACATAAGGTATATAAAACATCAAGTTAACTTAAATTACATTTTCCTCTGACTGCATGCTGCAATGCATAAGAGAAATTTATAGTACAATGTGGAGTCACATATTCATGAATTGTTTTCTATCATAAATAGTGTTTCATTCTTTTCTCTTGAACACGGAAAGAAAGGTAGGATTTGTTTTTTTTTAAAAAAAAATACAGCATACGCATAACTTTCCTAAGATTTTTTTTAATAAAGAATACATACAGCTATAAAAAGGGTGGCTTATTCAACGGGATGATTGATATGGAATTGTAGAATGTGCCTACTGATAAGGCATATACATCCTTGGCACAGAAGGCAAGAAGTTATAATTTGTTGTATAAGAAAAACTTTGATAGGAAAGAGATGTGCCCTGGAGAAGCTATTGCCTTATATTTATGTATATATGTATGACTCATAATGTACTGGTAGTGCAAATAAAAAGGCCATGGTGAAAACGGGTGTGCTTTACTCAAATGCAAAATGTATGCAGTAGTCTAACTTATTAAACAACTACAAAAATGAAAGAATAGCTTGTTATTATGCTTCAGTCAGCATAGACACAAGAAGAGAAAAATCAGTTGTTGGTAACTAGTTTTATTCAACAAGGCCAATTTACAACTCACATCATCTCGTTGATTTTGTGAATCCCGTATGCTCATTTTGATATAACCAGGATCCTTCCTGTAGCAAAATCACAAAAGTATGGCAATGAGATAATAGAGCATCATGCATTAAAATTAGCATCTGCACCATGTCGCATAGCATAGAAGATATTAATTAATTTAACTGTGCACAAACAAACATCAGAGTATAACAATAAAAAGTGATGCACAATAGCGTGGACTGTGGTATGCACATGCACGCATGAATAAGCTTGTATGTGTCCATATTTTCTAATTTAATACTCCAGCTTACAAATTGAGCCTCGAATGAGCACAGCTTCCTATCCATTGCTATTTTTCTCTTCATCTAGACTCTTTTCAAGTGTAGGGGAGCTTTAGATGATGGCAGTTATTTGCCCAGTCGAGCCTTTGGGGAATAAAAGAACAGCCATTATAACAGCCATCATAGCTATTATAAAATGTAATGATAGAGAAAAACATCTTTTCACAAATTGGGATATAATAGTTTTGGATCAATACATCTCTATTTTATATTACAAATAACACAGAGGGTACTGTCAGGCCAGCTGGGTCATCCCCACTGTGGAACATCTCTTTAAACAGTGTACCCAATAACACTATGATAAATCTCTGACAATCTCACATAAATGTATTAGACAAATGAAAGAGAAAATGACCAAAACTGAGAGTGTATTTATCAATCTGCCTTTAATAGACAGCGAAATTAAAATGTCATTCTTAACATCTTCAGATAGAGGATAATAGCATGCAACAATTCTTCCTCTTAAATCGTAACTGTCAATTGCATATTCCATCCACTTGAATCAACCACTGCCATAAGTGATTTGGTTTCATTTTCAGTGAGAAAAAGGAATTAAAACACCACCAGTCAAAAATTCAAGGTTATACTGGAAAATACCTCCAATATGCTAAATAGAAGAACTGAAAAGATTGTAGCTATTAAACTATTCTTCCTCCTAAATCCTAAATCATAACCATCAATCACATATTCCATTCACTTGAATCAATCATGTGCATCGCAAGTAACGAGTAATGTCTCATCAAAAGATGCGTTTGCAACTGTCAAACAAACATTCCTTCTTCTTGACTTATGCACATGCATTGTATGCACCACAACTCTGTTGATAGGATCACGTTCATCAATCAAATATTCCACTCTAAAACAGTCACATGCATTGCACATTCAAAGAACTAGTTTCAAGAAATTGATATAAAAATTACTAATGTTTTATGTAAACAATAGGAAGAACGAATAACAACCGCTATTAACATTACACAACTGCTAAAACTTAATAATGGCTAAATAATAGTTGTTACATAAATGTATAACATTAAAGAAGCCCAGGAAAAAATGGGCTAGTCATTATTTTAATCCACAGCACAGACATCAACTAGGAAGGCAGATTTATAGTATACCAACTAGCCTTCTAGGTCTCATGGCATTCCATCTCTAACCTAGGCGGTCTTGGACAAAAATTTAGCACCTATGAACAAATTTTGGTGGAGCCTGGTAAGTAATGTTGGATTTATTTGGGTCAGATTTGTGCAGACTCATACACCAGCCAACAAGTACATGACCTGCTGTCCACATTTTTGGGATAAATGGGTCTAAAATGTGTAGAGTCTTAGCAAACTTTGGGTCTCAATAATTTACTTACACCCGAAAGAACAAATATTGTATGAATATCTTAATAGGCCAACGAATTTAATAAGTACAAACCCATTATGCTGATGATAGGAAGCACATGACTTCAACAGACAACAAGAAAATCACACGTACATAATCTTTGCCCTAATACTTAAAAACTTTAAAAGAAATACAAAAAAATCCATATCTGTTATGATATACAAAGTTTTTCTCCTTGTCATTTTTTGAGATTTATAAGCATTATAATTAAAAAAGGGGTCACACAAAGTATAAAATAAGTATCTAAATATGTACCTTGCATAGGCAATAAGATGGTTCAGATATAGGTCCTTCAAAACAACCAGAAATTCAGACTAGTGAACACTCCAGAAACCATATTTATTTTCCAAATAAAATTTCAATAGATGCTTGCTGAAAAACATAATACAAAATAGCTAGTACCTTTAAGAGTATTCTCCAACCGTGCAACATAATCAGAATGCAAATGATTATAGTAAAACTCATATGCATAAATTGCTTTAAACGAGTTCCAAATATTTTGCAAAATAAAACTGACAAAAAACTGTCAGATGTAGCAGTTTCAGAATCTTCAAGCATACCAAACCATGCATTTGCATCCATTTAGCACTCATCAGTAATAAAAGAAAAATCATGCTAAAGAAAAACTTACAATACCTGCTACACTTATAAAACATAACTAGTCCGACAGTTGCCAGAAAGACCCCTAACCATGCAAATAGCCCAAGTACAGCTGTTAACTTCAAAAGATATGATCCTGAATCCAAAAAACAAAAGATATTACAAAACAAATAATATAAACACATTTACTTGACAAAATGGATACATTTCAACTCATGCACTCATGAAAAATTCAAACCTGAAATGACTGAATGTATATATGTAACAAGCATGGCAATAATTATACACCAAAGAGCAGGTGCAAGTCCTAATTTTGATAATTTTCCAAGATGGCTATTCCCATCACAGCGCCTGTCATACAGCCTTCTAGCATTACCCTGCACAAATTTTAGTTTTATTAAGACCTTGATGACCTACTCCAATCTTTGCAGAAGATTTTGTACTGGTATGAAGCGGGAAAAGGAGCAGGCGTGGATTCAAGTGAAATGCCAAAAATAACTGTAGAATAGCAAGTGTGTCAACATGTTCTCATTGAAGCATCCAGGAATAAAGGTAGAAGTTGCTGCAGCTGTCAAACCTTTCAAACTTTGCAGCATGAGCAGCATATGCTGTTTGCTTCCAGCATCATGCTTCATTATCTAACTAAAAATAAACAGGAAGCTGCATACATATGTAAATGTATGTATGCATATGTATGTGTGTGTGTGTGTATGCATGTATGTGCGCGCGCGCGCGCGGGCGTGTTTGTGTGTGTGTGTGTGTGTGTAAATATATGCGTGTTTATGTATGTATGGATGTATATGTGTGTGTGTACAAACAGACAGCATAAGGCTTGGTTTTGACATTTATATTTATTTTATTGTTCCCTCATCTATTATAAGCTCTTGTAAAGGTTTCTTATAATTTTTCTACAAGAAAGCTTCTATAATATACAGGTAAGATAAGAGAAACCATAACATAAAGCTCAAAAAGATTCCATGTATCTGTTTAAGTTTAATGCTGAAATTTCAAAGCACCCTGAATTTGTTTCTTAGGTATGGAAATGGACAGGAAGTGTATGGCATAACAATAGGTTGGAAGCGGTTCCATTCATCATAAGCTCCCAGAAGTAGTGGAGGAATGACTACATCCTTCGGCATCAAAGTTGCGCAAAACATGGAATGCTTAGTTAGAAATATGCAAACAGAAAGAATCCATCAATCTACTTAATCTGACAAGGTCTTACCGCATCAATAATAATGAAAGGTCATTTGATCTACTAAAATATATTAGTTTCCGTACAGAGTAGAACACAAAAGTTAAATAACCATCCATTTGTATTTTTTTTCCTCCTATTCTTTTTTTTTTTTTTTGAGTTCGTACACAGTGTGTATATTATAATTAATTATGAAGTTTGTCCCTGCTAGTTGCTCCAGTAAACTTAATGTAGATGCATATAAAGCTACTTCCCAGCATCACATGCTTCTGCAGGTTACAAAAGAGAACTCACCTATTTGGCAAAATACAACATGAAATTGAACTATTCATATGTCTCTTAGTGAGGGAACTTATATATGAATAAAACAACCAATCGATCTTCCACGAACAAAGAATGATGCAGCTAATGTAGGAAATATCAAACAGAATGAAAAAATGCTTGATATTTTTTAAAAATGAGAAAACAAGAGGCATTTAATTCCAATGAGTTTTGAACATGCGAGGAAGCATGCATAATCACTTAAAACAAAAATAAACACCAAGAACAGCCTCTTTCAATGCTGGTTAAACATAAAGGAGAAGCTTAAACACAGCCTCTTTCAATGCTGGTTAAACATAAAGGAGAAGCTTAAACACATTTGTGCATTTGGCAAATACAAGCTGCTAGATACAAAAACTAAGAAACCATTAATTTACTTCCAAGACAATAAAGGTTAACAACTCCAAACACGGAATACCTACAAGGAAAAAAGCAACTTGCCGATGATTCTTGTCAGAAGCTAGTTGTGCTGGAGTGAAACCAGTATTATCTGTCACCATCAGGTCCTCCTTTTTCCCTGCTTGAACCAGCACTGTGCATGCCTCTAGATTCCCTCTAATAGCAGCCCAATGAAGAGGAGTGCAACCTATTGACAACAGTTTCTGACTTGGTACAAGTGTTTGCCAAAATTTTTGAAAGCATGATCATAATACAGATTAAGGTGGATGTGAATGCGTCGGCCAAGAGACTCTATGCTCTAGCAACAGAAAGAAAAAAAATGACAAAAAAGAAAAGGTCGTGCATACCTTCTTTATCCTGCCGCCCTCTAAAAGCATCCAGAAATAAAAGAAGACGTATGCAATCGGCAAATCCCTTGTAGGCAGCCCTGCAAGCTCCAAAATTCTAGATTAGAAAATTTAGGAAAGAGAAGGATAATAGTCCATGATCATCTTCAGATGATAAACTACAGTTCATTTTCTTATTATATTTAAAAGAAAAAGCAAAAAGGAAAAAACAGTCTGCAATCCTATGACACCTTGACATCAAGATATGAAAAAGGACATATGTTGGAATATACATCATCTGCATACCATGGAGAGACAAAAGAACTTGGAGAGTTAATATTACTTGAATACTGCAGTGATATTATAATTGAGGAAGCATACATTTGAGATTGAACATAAAGATCAGAAATTTGCTTTTGGGGGAAAGCAGAATTTATATTCCAGCCAAGCTTAAACCATTGTTTCACATGGGATAAGCCGAAAGCAAAAGACAAAGAGTTGCATACCAGTGCAAAGGGCTTCTTCCATCATTATCAGGGACATCAGGATCAGCATTCCATTTTGTGACAATATGATACAGAAATGCTGTCTGTCCATACTGGGCTGCAACATGTGTGGTCTGCAATCGAGTGAAACTTAATTAAAAGTACATTTAAATTAGCAAAGGACTGATTTCATCCCACATTCTACCGAAACCACATTTCTTAACAAAACATGCCTGTGATGCATTGACTTGAAACATAGGAAATTAAGTCACAGGCTGGGAGATGTAGTTTCTTGAATTGTTGACAAGGTTTGGATTTTGATGAGGTAGAAACACAAAATCTTCATCAAGGCATTGCATAAAGGATATAATGGACCCTTATTTTGGAGGTTGAATGTCTCGAAACTTTATCATGAATTAGAAAAATTGATTGAATTATCCATTTAGCTTTTACACCGTTTTAAGGAGAATTGCTCTTTCAAACCACTAAATTTCCTTAAAAGCATTTGCTAGATGCACGAATCAGTACTCAACTGAAGATCACTGGTGATATGCGGAAAAAATAATTACGAAATGGTAGTAAGGCTTATATTGTTGGTTAGCATGTAAAGCCAGTCAACAAGATGAAAGTAGAAAGAAGAAAAATGAAACGTTGACATGAATGCATAGTAAAACTAGGAACCATGTAGTGAAAAACAAGGACATTAAAGGGGGCACAGGAGTTACACCAATTGGGGACAAAACCGTGAAGAACCAATAGAGATGGTCTATGCAGGTTTCACCAAGTAGGCATTTCAGAAAATTACAACACCGGAAGTATCCTTTGGTAATGTATTATTAGCAAGCAAGGACTCAGAATGCTGAGTGCCAACCCCAAACAGTTGGGGCTAGACCTGATGTTCGTGATCATGATTACAAACAAGAACCCAAAATATGTGAACATTCGTATCTAAAATAACACCATGCCAAAAACACTCAAATGTACCCATTGTCATCGATTAGAAGACCCCCCAAATTTTCCTTAATAATCAAATCCAAGAAAACAACATAAGCCAGAGAGCTCAGAGCCCAGAGTACAGAACACGGCATGATTGAGAAACTATACTGCTTGAGCCCAAACCTGATAACCATACAAGTCTGCTGCATCCACTCGAGCCCCTTCTTTCAACAAAAGCTCAGCAACCTGCATATGGCCGCGCACGGCACTCCAGTGCAGTGCTGTCTGTCTTGTGTGATCCGCCGCATTCACATCTCCTCCGTGCTGCCCAAGAATCAGCAATCAATCACGGAGACAAGCACAGTAACCATCATCATACATTCCATCGAGTAAAAACTAAAGAACCATCCAAATCAAATGATCTCAAGACATCCGACGATTCATTATTCCCTCAAGAAAAACAATCGATATAATTGGGTGAGACGCCCAAGATTTCTATCGAAAATCATCAAAAGAACGAGAGAGAGAGAGAGAGAGAGAGAGAGGACCTCGATGATGTACTGGGCGGCGGCGGTGCGGTTGTTGAGGGCTGCCCACTGGAGGGCGTAGTATCCGAGGCCGTCGGGCTCGGAGACGGAGCAACCCTCCACCTCCACCAGCCGCTGAAGCTTCTCCAGATCGCCATACGCCGCGGCGGTGTACACGTCGTTCCTCAGCGCCTCGTCCTCCGCTGGCGCTCCACCTCCGACACCGCCTGCCCCGGCGGCTGGCCCCTCCTCCACCACCTCGATCTCCGACGACATCTTGGACCGCGAAAGCTCCTCGGAAACCCCACGCAATCCCGCGGAGACCGAGAACGAGAAGGAAGGAAGGGGGAAAAAAAATTGCACCTTCTTTTGGGTTCTTTCGGTGGACGGAAGAAGCGAGAGAGGGATAATAGAAGACCACGACGGCAAGGTTGACTGAGTTTGGGGGAGGCGGAGAAAATGGGAAAAAGCCCAAAGATCAAAGCCGGAACCGGTTAGATCCCACCACCGGAGATCAGACCTTGGCGGTCGGGTCACCGTGGTGTTATTACCCCAGGATATAGGTTTTAGCCTTGCCCCTCTGACGTCGGAATGTTGGCTGAGACTTGCAGGGTTTGGTGGTGACCGCGGTGATAGGTTCGTTAGCCTGGGCTGGGAGGTGAGCATGAACCGGTGGAAGCGGGTAAAGCGGACTTGGTGCAGCTTGATAACAACCTCCCCATAGGCTTTTACCCAAAAATTTTTTAAAAAAACTTGGGCAAGAGCTTGGCAGTTGTCGGATAATTTTGTACAACCCAATAAAATTCACAGGTTCGGAACTGGACCAAGCTTATATTCAAAGAGTTCACCAGAATATCATTGTAATAAATCAGTCCAAATTCCATACGGAAGAAAAAAAAAAAAACCAAGCTTTTTTTTTTTTTTTTCCCCTTCCTGCGAGAACGTACAGGAGTAGACTTAATACTGAAAATTTTGTTTCAATCCCAGGAATCTAATAGCATTATTTCACGACCCACCCATTCTTGCATGAAATACAAAAATCTAGTTGGAAATACTGTTAGAAGTTATAAACTAAATTAAAACAAGGCTACTACTCCAATTCTATTTAAAGAGCAATAATAGAATTATATCTATATAAATACACATGTTGGAGTTACATATCCTATCAATAATTATTATAATGAATTTATAGGATGCAGATTTATATACCTTCTTGGCAACAAAAAATGGAGAAAATATTTATGGAAAAGCTAAATGGTGGTATTCTTGTGCAAATTGTGTCAATCAAATATATGTTAGTTTTGATAATTAACGCATGAATGTTAAGATTTAGAAAAATAAATTTTGATAAATTATAATTCAAATAATGCATGTTATCTTTTGGAAAACATAATCATCCTAAAATACGCGCAATTCATATAATAATTTCACAATGATGCTTTTAAAAAGTATCCAAATACTATTCTTAATCATGTCTTGAATTTATATATTATTTGGATAGAGAAGCTCAAGAAGATAGAGTAGGAGGCTCTATGGTTGATGAACGATAAGAAAAAAAGAGAAAAGACACTAGCTATTTAGGAGGGTGTTGCAAAGAAGGACAACAAGCAGGATGAGGGCAGAGATAAGAGATATGATAAAAAAAAGGATGATTTGATGGAAATTATGAGTTATATAGGTATCGCTCGGGGGGCTCATCTTGAAAGCGATTATTAGCATGTCGAGCCCCGATTTCTCCATCTTCTTCCTTCAAATTCGAGATCAAAAGCTTTAATTCCATATTGAAAAGTGTTTTCAATAATTATTGGAGTACCTTTCAGAAAAGAATCAAGAATTTGAGAAAAAGAGGAAACTTAAATTAGGTCAGCCCACCTTTCAATTTAAATGAACCTAAAGTCAAGCCGGTCCAATTGCTTAAGCATGTATTTTGAAAAAAAAAATTCAAACGCATCTCTAAGCATCCTCCTCCCCTCCCTCTCTCTGAAAGAAGAATTCATGCTAGACTGAGATAGAGACGTGGTCTGATTCGGTTGTAATCCTACGGTTGCTCCTCCCAAGTAAAAAAAATTTGGCTGTTAGAATCATTTTTTTCAAATAACATTTTTTCACTGAAAGAAATCACTAATCATTCCAAACTTCACTATTACTCTTTTCAGTACAGGTAGAAAAATGGGAAAGTTTATTGAGCTAAAATTTATTTGGACATGATTACTTCTACACTAATTTATCCGGACCAAGTCCAGCAGTGGAGTATCGTGCTCCATTTCTTACACCATATGGTTGTTCTTTGTTAAATATGTACCCAGCCTTTTAACGACGATGTCCATGATAACGACCCTTCATCTGCCCCTCACACACCCGCACCACACTCATACCAACGATGCCCACCTCCGATTCAACCACACACACACGTTAAAAAAAAAAAAAAAAAAAAAAAAATCTCCATTCTTATAAAACAGAAGCGTCTTATGATAAATAATATCATATTTGCACCCTCTTGGTGTACGGTTCCCACGGGTACACACACCGGCAATGATTTTATCATAGATCTGACGCATCCGCTAGCGTCGTCGAGATCTAACGTACAAACGTCCTCATTTTATTTTTTCCACCCAGCTGTCAGAATATTATATAAGAAATATACTTTTGTTCCTTTTAATAATAAAAATAAATTATAAAATTGAATTACTCTTCCATCCAATAATTTAAAAAATCCGCTTCCGTTTGAAAAGTCTTCATCTAATATTTTAATTCATAATTTAACAAAATATTAATCAAATAATTAATATTAATAAAATTCAAATAGCATATAAAAAATTTATAAAAAAAATCAAAACGTGATCTAAGGACCATCTAAAAAATATTGTAACTTTTATTTTCTATCTAAAAAAAAATCGGCTTTTCATATAAATAAATGATTTCACTTAATTTATTGGATATAAATATAGATTTTATAAAATAAATATAAACCCCAAAAAAATTATAATTTATTTTAACAATAATAATAATAATTACACTACATTACATAAGGTAAATCCGTAATACTAGCCATTGTACACCGGATTTGAGCCTACCCACATGTCCTCTAGTTTAATAACCGGACACCACCTTGGGAAACCCAGAAAAACTCGGACGGCCCTAAACCCTAACATGCCCCTTCGCCCAAAACCCTAATCCGACCCCCTTTGTTTTTGGCCCCCCCCCTCTATTTTATCACCCAACACCGGGGAGCGCGAGTCTGGGAGAAACCCCTCTCGCACTGTTACAATCTCGCGAGCTCCCTTCGCCCCTCGCTGCCTCTCTCTTTCTCCCTTCGACCTCTGGTGAGGCTCCCTTCCTCTCTCTCTCGATTCTTAATAAGGGTTTTGATTTAATTCCTCTGTCTTTCTCAAGGTTTGGGTTCTAGGTTTTCTTCCGATATTTTTCTCTGTTTTGTTTTATTTTATTTTTTTAAGTCAAAGGGTACGAAATCTCGTGCTCGTTGAAGAGATGGAGGCGCTGTGCAGAAGCGAGAGCAATGGACCTGCCGTTCTGTTCTCCATGATGGAACTCCTGGTTGCGGAGACCTTTTTGTCCGCGGAAAGGTCTCTCCTTTGGCTTCTTCTGCTGGTAACGATGACCATTTCCTTTCTATCCTGCTGTTTTTGTCGCTGTGGTTTGGTCTATTTATTGTGTTTTCCATCTTGGTTTCAATTGTCGTGGCATAAAGTTGTGATTTTGTTATGTGGGGAATGATTTTTAGGACTTTCTATGGTGAAGAGTTACGTGGGTTGTGCAAATTTGATTTCTGTTGGTGCTAGAGTTTTGATTTGGAATTTAATGTTTCGGGTTTTTCTGGAATCGCGGCTTTTGGGCTTCAAGCGCTAGAATTCGAGAGTTTGCTATCATCATCATCTTCTCCTTCTTCTTCTTCTTTTCTTATTCAATTTTCTCTTTTTCTTTTGCCAAATTCTAATAAATATATTTTTCGAAACTGTGAACGATGTGAATCTTTTGCGATGTTTGTTTACTTCTAGCCTTGGGAACAAGCCTGTATTCTTCCTTGCTTTGACTTAGGGTTCCCTCCTCCAAGACCTTCTGTTCATTAGAAGGTTTGAGAGTAGGGTGTCTCCTATTACTTTTTCTTCTTCTTTAAATTTCGACTGCCTCTTCTTTGGATGTGTTTTCTGTTTCTTCCTTTCTTTATCTTTGGTTTTATAGGGTATATGTTTTTTTCATGCCAACCAAGTTTCAATCTATTAAGCTTGAAAAGAACTTCAATTTTTTTCATTTTTTGACAAATGTTTTCCTTTCCATTTTTTTTAAAAAGCCGCCCTAGCTTTACTTTTAGTGGATCAGGCCCTACTTTTTCTGTCAGCCTAAGATTTTTTTGAAAGCCAGAATTTTACGGGAATGCTGTTCTCTGTTCCGGCTGTTATGGCTTAAGTTTGTATGTTGATGGTTGAGAATGCGGGAGTCTTTCTTTTAATACTTTCTATGTACACTGAAAGGAAGGACCTTTTTGCTTCATGGCGTGATTGTTGGCAATTTGTTCATTTACTTATGCTTGAATTATGATGCCGTTAGATAGCTAGTAGCAGCACCCACCTTAGAATTACAGGGCAAGGATTGAGAAGTTTGGTGTTATAATGTGATGTAGAGTTTCGAGACGCAGGGTCATTCAGGAATTTTTCATCTTCGCTATATGTTTCTAGAGCTAAATTGGGCTTTCATATATGTGGGCTGATAAGTACCATAAATGCACCATTAAAAGTATTAAGTATTAATTCTTAAAAAATAAAAATAAATTAATTTATAAATTAATACTTCATTTATGGTACTTATCATGGGCTTTGTTTATTGGGATCGAGCATGTTGCATTCATCTGAATTGAATATGGTATTCTAGCTTATATGCTAATTGACGCACGCTTGCTTTGGTTTGTAGTTCTTTAATCAGATATCGAATACTTTCTAAGTTTTCTAGATTGGTGATGGGTGTTTCTTTTGGTGCTATACGGGTCCATATTTATTCTTTCTATTTATATGTGCCATTAGCCTAGCATCTGCCCTTTTTATCTTTACACAAGAGCTATCGTTTGCCTCGTATAACTGGCCGGGGGAGTGCAGTAGTTTTTATTTTTTAAAAAATTTATAACATATTTCTTCCTTTTTTAACAAAAAAATATTTTGTAACTAGCTAGTCGAAGTCCCGCGCAACGACGGATAATTATGGCCTATAATTATTAAAATTTTTTAATGATAAATGTTCATAATAAATATCTTTTAGCTTTTTCTTTTTTAATATTTTATTTTATTTATTTATTTATTATATATTATATTTTTTATTATTTTATAAAATAATATTTTATTTTTTTCTTCTTCCTTCTTGTTCTCATACCTTCTTCACGTTGGTTGGTGCTGCCTCACCCCCTGCTGCCCCACCATAGCTCTCCTTCTCTCTTGATAAATGCCGATGTCGATCGCACCTCCACCCTCTATCTTCTTTTCATACCTTCTCCGCACCCATCAGTGCCGCCCCACCATCGCTTCCTTTCTCTCTCATCAAATGCCGATCCCGATCGTACCTCCTGGTGCTTTTGTCGGTACTGCCGCCCCAGGTGCCACCACTGAAGGAAGAGAGAAAAACTCTCTCTCTTCTTTTCTTTTCCTTTCCTTTTCTTTTTTCCTTTTTTTCTTCTTTTTTTTTTCTTTTTTTTTACAAAATAATATTTTATTTTTTCTTCTTCCTTCCTCTTCTTATACCTTCTTTACGCCCGCCGATACCGCCCCACCATGGTTCACTTTCTCTCTCGGCAAACGCCGATTCCGATCGCACCCCCATCCCATCTCTTTTTCTCATACCTTCTCCATGCCCGCTGGTGCCGCTCCCCCCGCCGCCTCACCATCGCTTCCTTTCTCTCTCAACAAATGCCGATTCCGATCGCACCCCTGGCACACCTGCCAATACCATTGCCTTAGGTGCCACCACCGAAGGAAGAGAGAGAAACTCTCTCGTCTTTTCTTTTCTTCTTTTTTTTCTCTTCTTTTTCTTTTTTTCTTTTTTCATCAACGTAGAGCTTCTGGAGCTGCTTGAACTGGTCGACGACATTCTCCAGCAGTTGATTGGCAGGCTCGGATGCCCCGATCTTTATAGTGTGGCGGTGGCGTGCTTGAGCTTGCTCCACCACTGGTATACTAGGGACACCGTGTCGCAATCTGATTTGTCCTCGAGTCGCTAAAAGACGTCCATAATCAGCTCATCGGAGAGCATGGAGTTGATCATATCGCTACCCCTCATGGCTGTGGGGTGATTTGGAGATCGAAATCGCGGAGGGAAGGAAGGAGAATAGGGGTAAGGTGGAGAGCTCTAGAGTGCGGTGGAAGTACCGAGAGAAGAAGCCGCCTAAAATGGCATTGCAGAAGATGGGAGGTTTAGTGTGGCCAAAATAGTCGGTTTCACGTGGCACAACTAAAGTCATCTGAGATGCTGCTGAGGTGACAAGACCACAATATTCCTCCGTAGAGTATTGTTATATATATATATATATATGATTAGGATGTCTGAACCATCTATTAGATAACAATTTCTCGTTGAAGGTGTTGTCGTTGTACGTTTATGTCAGAACTGATTCTCCATCTCCAAATTGCTTGCATGCTTGTTGCCTATTTTACATTTTCAACTGTTATTCTTTATATATGTGTGTGTGTGTGAATCTTGATAGTCAACCCAGTTCCCAACCTTTATTGAGTTGGGGACAACAATTATTATTATCGCTCGGGATATTTTCTTTTGCTAGTTTATCTAGAAGGGTTGGGGACTTCCTTCTGCTATGTACATTCAAAGAATTTTGGACATTTAACCATGACACAAGATGTTCCCGTGTATTTGCTGTTGGTGGTCCTTTGTCTTTGCATGTATTTTCATCTACTTTGCTCTTTTCTCAAATAACATGTCTCTGTTTTTCTGATAATTTTGGTTAAAATCGTTTAGTATCGCTTTCCATCTATTTTTATTTATTTAATAGCTTTCCAGGGAAAGAACAATTAATCATGTCTCCGAACAATTAATCATGTCTCCTTTCATGCTGTGGTCTTTGGTCCTTCAACATTTGCCATTTATGCACAGGGATTTCGTCATCTTTTAATTTTTCTATTCTGATGTTTCCATGTCTATTCCCCTTTTTTTATCCCCAGCTGGCGAACCATGGGTTAGATGCCCTACTTCAAAAAATTGATTAGAATGGTGGTCGATGCAAATATGCTCCCCCTTCTGTGTGTGTTTCTGTGCTCGTACTTGCCTATTTCTTATATATATATATATATAGATGCACATATGCTTCACCTTCTCTTTGTGTTTGTGTGCTCGCACTTGCCTATTTCTTATATATATATATAAGAATTGTAAATGGATATTTAATGATTGAGTTAGAGGCCTCCAAAATATGTGAATTTTACTTTCTAGACATTATATATGTATAGATCCAGTCCAATATTTGGGATCGTCAATTTGGATAAACTATCATTGATTTTGAATCATCAACTCCTTGTTGTAACTGTGTTATTTAGGGAGGGAGGGGGCAGGTGGGGTAGACAGTCTTTGGTTGCTGATTACGTTACAGATTTTTGTTTATTTGAATCTATCACCTATTCATTGCTTTAATAATTTTTGCTTGTTTCAGGTGGGTTCATTATCAAGCGAAATTGACATATTGGGTGAAAGGCCAGAAGTAATTTATGGGTAGGATCTTGATTTCCTTAAATTCTGTCTGATTACAGGATGAAGTGTGGCACATTTGGGTCAGTCTTCAATTCTCAAGGACCCCGGCAACCTTGAGATTTAGAGTTTTGTACCCAGCTTGCTTACCTCTGCAAAGTGGGTTCAGTTTGTGTTAGATGCGCACTCATACCATTCATCCTTGTTTTGAAGGGTACTTGGAAAAAGCAAAGCGGAACGTGTGCATGAGAATAAGGATGATGGCGAATCGGATGATGATGATGAGGAGGAGGATGAAGATGATGGAGAGGACCAAGATGATGACGCAGATCAAGATGATTTCTCAGGTGATGAAGGTAATGCTAATGAAGGAGATGATGATGAAGACCCTGAGGCTAATGGTGGAGGAGGAAGCGAAGAGGAGGAGGATGATGACGACGACGACGATGATGAAGATGACGATGATGAGGACGATGAGGATGATGAAGAAGATGATGAGGATGAAGAAGAGCTCCCCCAGCCTCCTTCTAAGAAGAGGAAGTGAGGTAATGTTACATTTAGCATAGCTTGTTTCTTGATTAGAGGATGGATTTATGGGGTGGTAGTTTATGGATGGGATCTTTGGTTGTCTTAGGGTAGGAAAAGAAGTGACCGGTTGTGAATGAATTATTAAATTTTTTTTTCCTTTTTCTTTCCCCCTGTTTTAATCTTGAAATATTAGATTGCTGGTGGATATTTGATGTATTCCGAGGGTTGATCTCCCTCTCCCCCCGATTTATTGCGCTGGTGGACATTCGATGTATTGCAAGGGTTGATCCATCTAATTCACCCCACTTCAGCTGGATGCCAGATTATGTGCAGCTGTCATGGTTGGTGAGACTGTCAGTGAACTTCTGGCGCCTGGAATGCTTTTCCCTGTATTTTGTAGTTTTCTATCAGCATTGCTTGGTAGAATACATGGGTGTGGGAGAATTCGTGGTGAATCTCATTTTGCTACTTCAATCAGCAGCAACCTTGCATTGGTTTTTTGGGAAATAAAGTTAAGGTGCAATGGACGGACGGAAATAAACCCAGGCGTGCTGGGTTATCTCCGTGGATCATGCATATCTTGCCCAGGGTGAGATGGTTCGCTCAATGCATCGCGGTTCGGCTGTCACCGCCGTTTCTGATCCAAATTTTACCAAAAATGGCAATTTAGCCGGAACGTTATATCTGGATATGCTGAAATCGAACGCGATGCATGATCGATCAAAACCGACTTGACTTTTATATCAACCAGTTTTAATTTGGGTAAGTAAAAAAAAAGTCCTAACGCGCATTTGATTCGGCTCAATCCAAACCTTTTCGTTTAAACTAATATTACCCCTTTCCATCTCAATAGCCATATCTCATTTATTTTTATTTAATTTAAACGTTCATATTTCATTACTTATTTTTCTAATATAATATCCTCAAGTATATCAATATATATATTATGGCTTTATTTAAATTTTTTTTTTTTACTGATTTTATATCAAATTATCCATTGTTATATTTAATATTATAAATATCTAGATATTTCACTCGAATTAATACATGAGCTGGTCTTGACAGGTTTTGGTCTGGTACTACCGGCTTGAATGACCCGCTGTATCTAAAATACTTTTCATAACTTGTCCCAATTTGACCAAACCAGCAAATGGGTTGGTCCTAGATCCAAAATTATAACCCAAATACGAATATAGAGTTAGTCGGGGTCAAGCATGCCTTGGTTCAAGGGTCATACCAACTAACACGAGCCTAATATGATTAACAAGTGTAGCGCGCCTCAGGATTCTTAACAGAATGCGTTATGCAATCCTCTAACAGAAGTAAGGTTGGGCAAATATAGTAACACCTCCGTGGATGACTACAATACAAGCGGATCTCCTTCCCTCTCTTTCTCCAATTCCTCATATTTCCTTCTTTGCTCGCCACGCACGAGCCCGAAGAAAATATAAATTTATTTAATAAAATACCCTCTCTCTTTTTTTCATCCGGGCCCATGCGTGAATCAAAGTATTTCTCTTCTTTTGAGCTAATGGCCGGTGCAAGCCCACTCTGGCTTTCCAGAAAATCAACCATTAATTTTACCATGGCTATTGCTAGCTGTTATATTTATGAAGTGACTGTTAAGATATGTTTGATTAAGGATAATCTAGTAACCTATGCAAGACTAAAATACCTTCAATAAAATTACATATTTCTTTCTAAATTCATACAATAAATTTTTTTTATAAATAACATTAAGATGAAAATAATATTATACAAAAGACTATATGATTATAGATAGTATATAAAAGTTAATTAGAGAACAATACTATTCTAATATTAAAAAAATATTTTATATTAAAAAATATATTTATAAATTTTATTATATTTTTATATAAAATTATTTCCAACTAAATATAATATTTTTTTAATATTATTTTTTAAAATAATTTTTCTACCAACTAAATAAAGTAAAAATTATTTTTTCTAATAATTATTTTTTAAATAAATAATTTCTAAAAATTGTTAAATTACCTTATAACTTGATACACCCTAACCAGACGGATCCTTTTGGAGAATAAAATATTATTACATGAACAAAAGGATGCACATTTTAAAATATTATTATAATCAAATAACAGGAGAAATATAAACTACTATTATTTAAAAAACTGTCAACGATAACATACGTAACAACAACTTCAAGTTATATTTTTTTTCCTCAAAAAGAAGAAGAAGAAAGAAGGAAAGAAAGAAAGAAAGTAAGTAGAAAGACTTCACCAAGTAGCTAAACTGGTACACTCTTGACAGCAAAAGGAACAAGCAAAAAGACGGCAATATTTGAACAAAGTATTCCCAGAAAACTTACACAGTACAAATTAAGCATGCTTGGCATGTAAACTGCAGCATTTCCATGTAATTCGGATGGGTTTCCCACGATCAGTTCATCCTTGAGTGCCAACACTGTACAAACTACTATCACATATATGGTTAATAGAATCAGGCTATGAAAGCTGGATACACATTCTCTAGTTGATGGTTCATGGTAGACTCTGCAAAAGGCATGATTGTATAATTATGAGAGATTGCAATGCTCAAGGTTCTGATAAAATTTTAAAAAATAATAAAATGCTCAACATAAGCAGCAGCATCATCCGTGGGTTGAGTTTCTAAACACAGAGGAAATGATCAATTAGTTATTTACACAATAAATTAAGATTGGCACTGCCAGATTATTCTTGAGCAAATGAGGCAATCATATCTAAGTACTTTGAATAGTGTTGTCATGCCAGTTTGTCTGGCAAGAATGAGGAGAAAATATGCTGGTGGCAGGGGGATAACCCTCTGATTTGGCCTCAGATGCATGCACCGGATACTTGGGTGTTGGTACAAGACCTGGGTGATGGTTGTAAGAAGAATCTGATCTTAAATACTGGAAAAATCTGACACCCACGCTAACACATCCGATCTGATTAACCTGAGGTAGTGGACTTTTCAATGAACACAAGCCATTCTCATACGATACAATATTGACATAGATGGAGAAGAGAGATGAATTATGTTACAATTGCAAGGAAAATTTGGCTCCCAATAACTGATGGAAAATTTGACCTATAATGTCCCACAATGGAAGATGAGAGTGCTTTCTGAGGTGAAAAATACCATTGAACTAATAGGTAGACATGCTGGATTTTGCAGAAAATATACCGAGGCATATCAGATAAGCAATGGATTATAGCAAGGGACCTGCATCATATGGCTAGACTACAAGGATATTTTCTCATTTCGAGTAAAATGTTCCCTTACAATTCATCTTAAAGTTATCCCTCATTGAATTAAACAGACTATTCTATCCCTTTTGAATTGGATATGCTATTTTAATGTGGAAGAATTTATGAGGTATTGTGTGTCTATGGTCTGCAATGTTGGTTTTAAAGATCCAATTGACCTTTGTCTGGAGATGAACATGTCTAAACGTGTCATGGAAGAATTAGGGCAGAAAATCTTCACTACCAGAGCAAACCTTTTCCCTGTTTTCGGCCCTAAAAGAAGATGCAGGCCCATTTTTTCTTCTCCCCCCCCCCAACAAATCTCTCACCCCAAACTATCCTTTCATATAAAAGGGCCCCTAGATGTACTCTGTCTTATGATCAGTAAGATAAACCCCTCCAAGATAAACACCCAAATCCCAGTTCAGACCAAATCAAGAAATTCTATTTTGATGCACCACGTTACAGACATGGAACAACAAACCAGCAAATAAGTCCCAATCCATTCAAAAATTCCCATTATTAGTTTCACATTTAAAAATTATAGTACTTCCTATATTCCTATTAAAATCATTTTCCACAACTTCAGGGCTCCTTAACTCAAATAAGGAACAGAAATAAATATGCCACCGTGGTTAAATTTTGAAATATCTACTGAAATGCATCATATCAACCCACTTAAAAAAGAAATTTATCAAGAATACCATGAGCCAACAAAAACAAGAAATGCCATGAGTCCACAAAAACATAGTCAACATATCCACAGAATAAAAAAAAGAAAAAAAAAAAAAATCCATTCAACATGAAGCGTTATCTTTCAATTCAAAAGAAGTAGCCCACTGATTTTTATTTTTATTTTTTTAAAAAAAAGGGGAAAAGACACACCTATGGCAAAAGTTTCCCTGCCCGGAAAGCTGCAAACTTGGATGCCTCCGAGTAGGAGTAGGGGATCCCATTCTCCTTCAAGTAGTCCTCCAGCAACGCCTTGGCGCTCTCCGGGTCGGCGGTCTCGCACTCCACCTCGTAGCTCGTGCCGAAGTCGTACTGGGTCTCGTCGAGCTCCAGCTTGAGCCCCTCCTTCCACCCATACACCGCCCTGACGTTCCGGAACCCCCCCAAGCAGACAAAAGAGCTCCTTTCCTCCGATTCTACAACCATTGCGCCGCCCAACCCGAACTCGTTCTTGATCCTTCCCATGATCCGGGACAAGCCGGCCAAGGCCGCGAGGCGCCAGGGCTCCGCGGCGCAGGCACGACCGAGAGAGGGATCGATCTCTTCCTCGTCCTCCTCGACGCGGCTGACGCCGCCGGCAACACGGGCGCGGGCCTTGAGGGAGAGGACGCACCGGGAGTCGCCGTCGTAGAAGCGGAGGCGGAGGACGGCGAGGCGGGAGGAGAGCTGGCCTGCAGCGCCGTCGAAGAAGAGGTTTTCCTGGAGGTAGGTGCGGCTGTGGTAGGGAGCGAGGGCGTCGGAGAGCCGCTGGTGGGCGGCGGCGTCAGGGAGGCGGAGCTTGACCTCGACCTCCATGGGACTAGGGTTTCAGGGCTTTTGGAGGCCGATGCGCTGGGCTTTGGAGGCGGGGTTGGGATCGAGGTACTTGCGGAGGGGATCAGGTTTAGGGTTAGGGTTGTGGCCGCCCCGGGAGTGTTTGAGGGAACCTTGGCGGAGGGCTTCTTCGAGCTCTTCCCTATCCTCCGCCTTCACCTCGATCTTGCTAGGTTTTGGCCTCAGCATTCTCTATTATTCTCTCTGCCTCCCTCTCTCATGGAGTCGGTCTCTGATAATATCCGCTCGAATCTCCCGTGCACAATGAGTGGCGGTGGTATCACGGTGCGGCAGGCGGTAGCCGGTAGTATTGTTGATTATTAGGTTTAAAAGTAAGATTGTTGATTTATTAATGTTTAATAAGTCTAATTAGCTACAAACAGAGTAACGATCAATTTAGACTACATTTTGTTGCCAAGAAAAGAAACGAAAGTTGTGCATTCGAAAACAGTTAATTTGAATCAAATATCTTTTTATTATTCCACTAAAAATCTCTATTTTTTGGAGGGGAGGGAAAAATTTACAGATGGTAGCAAATTTTTATCCTTCATTTCCTTCACCATTTTCATCAACCAAACAATCTTTAAAATGTTCTTGAATGATAGAAAATATACTAGTGCATCATCGACTGATCTTCATCATGTCTACCTTTCAGTCATCTGCTTTCTTTTGTTTTGTTATCATAAATTAATCTCATTCTAAGCATACAAGTAGAAAAAAAATTATCAACGGTCGAAAGTCATTGCAACAAAGCACGAAATCTATCTTGCTAAGATGCATAACATCTAACAAAGAATCGAACATGCAAGCGTTATAATAATTATAGTTGTGGAAGTAGCAGCAGCTAGAGCACGAAGAGCATTGCAACGGATGATAAAAACATAGCAAGGAGCGGCATCATACATAATATTTTATCACTGTAACGAACTTGCTCACCTAAGGTCTTCATGGTCTTCCAATATCTAAAAATACAAATTTTTAATTGGTGTGATGTATTGTTCCCATGCGTGCATAACATGAACATCATACTTAAAACAAAATCAAAAACAAAACAAAGATGGAGTTAGATATCTTGCAGGCAGTACCAGTAACTCCCATATTTCAACTATTATCAGTTCGATTATGTTGATCGCAAACAAGACCTTTATAACTAAATTGCAACGATAAATGCAATACTAGAAATTAATCTAGGAGATACTGATTTTATATATATAATAGGTTGTTGGTGCAGAATTTTGTCGTCGTCGGAATCCGCTGGAGTGGAGATCGAGGTCGCCGTCGGGAACCTACAAAATAAAGTCTCATCCGAAGCCGGTGGGGGGTGGCTCCAAAAGGATCCTCCGACGATCAAGTCAGCTCTGGCCAATAGGAATAGAGTGCTCGGAATGAGTTTTGGAGCTTGGAGGAGAAGAGGAGAGCTTAGAGATCAGAGAGGTTAGAGTTAGCGTATCTGGAGGATCCTTTATAAGTGGAGCTTAATTAATGGTGACGGCCATACCGCCTGGCAGAGAGTCGTTGGGGCCGCATGAAGTTCGGTATGGAGAGGAAGGCATCGTCAGGTGGATAGTGACAGCCATACTGGCAGATCGTGGGCTGCATGGGGCTGGTTACGGAGAGAGTGGTGTCGCCAGTAGCGGTGGCCATATCGTCCGATCTTATTGCCTGTTGCAGACTGATGGCGATAGTTCGTCCAGAGGAGTTCGAACTTGTAGGAGAGTTTGGCTGAAGGAAAAGCTCGGAAGGAGCTCGACCGTAGAGGAGTTCGACCGAGGGACGATCGCTGAGGAGTTCGGACACTGAGGGGTTCCGTTAAAGCCCGACCGCTTGGAGTTCAAGAAGCTCGGCCGCTAAGCAGTTCGGCCCGCTGAAGGGGTTTGGTCCTGACGCTGGGGGTTCGAAGGAGCTCGGTAGCTAAGTAGTTCGGCCGACTGGGGGTTCGACTGAAGCTCCGTCTGCTGAAGTTCTTCTGCGGCTACTGGTTGCATTAGGCTGGGCATCAAACTAGACTTCGGCGAGAGCGGGGTTTATCCCCAACACTAGCCCTCCACTCTCGAGATCGAAAGTCGAGGAAAGGGAGTGCAGAAAAGGCAACTGTCGAAGTCCTCTTCTGGGCTCCGTGCTGGTTCAGATCGAAGTTCGGGGGAGATCTCATCTTCAGCTAAAGTTGATATTAAACTTGAAGCCCGAGGGAGATCCCATCTCCCACCGAGGTTGAGGGAGGCTTCGTCCGCTGCGATCGAAGTCGGAGGTTGAGCTCCTCGGGGGCGATATTGTTGTCTCCTACTGACTCACGGGAGATTTCTTCTCCTGCAACCGTGTTTAACATGGGCGCTCGAGAGAGATATGATCTCAGGCCGAGGTCGATGCGATCGCTTGGGAGAGATCTGATCTCAGGATGAGGTTGTCTCCAATCTCATCTCTGACCGAGATTGTCTCGGCCGCTCGGAAGAGATCCTTTCTAGACCGAGGTCGAAGTTGAAGCTCTCCAGGCGAGGTCGACACAGTCCCTCGGGAGAGATCTTATCTCTAGTCGAGGTCGAAGTTGAAGCTCTCCAGCGGTCGCTTATCTCTGGAGAGAGATCTTATCTCTAGCCGAGGTTGTTGCTCGGTTAGAACGAGGTTCTCTTTCTGTTCCTAACTGAGGTTGACTCGATCGTTCGAGAGAGATCTTATCTCTAGCCGAGATTGACTCGGTTGCTCGGGAGAGATCTTATCTCTAGCCGAGGTTGTTGCTCACGTTAGGATGAGGTTCTCCTTCTGTTCCTAACCGAGGTTGATTCGATCGCTCGGGAGAGATCTTATCTCTGGCCGAGGTTGTCCACGGTCGCTCGGGAGAGATCTTATCTCTAGCCGAGGTTGATGCTCGCGTTAGGATGAGGTTCTCCTCCTGTTCCTAATCGAGGTTGACTCGGTCGCTTGGGAGAGATCTTATCTCTAGCCAAGGTTGACTCGGTCACTCGGAAGAGATCTTATCTCTAACCGAGGTTGTTGCTCGCGTTAGGACGAGGTTCTCCTCCTGTTCCTAACCGAGGTTGACTCGGTCACTCGGGAGAGATCTTATCTCTAGCCGAGGTTTGACTCGGTCGCTCGAGAGAGATCTTATCTCTGGTCGAGGTTGTCCATGGTCACTAAAAAGAGATCTTATCTCTAGCCGAGGTTGATGCTCGCGTTAGGATGAGGTTCTCCTCCTGTTCCTAACCGAGGTTGACTCGGTCGCTCGGGAGAGACCTTATCTCTAGCCGAGGTTGATGCTCGCATTAGGACGAGGTTCTCCTCCTATTCCTAATCGAGGTTAACTCGGTCGCTCGAAAAAAATCTTATCTCTAGCCGAGGTTGACTCGATCGCTCGGAAGAGATCTTATCTTTAATCGAGGTTGTTGCTCGCGTTAGGATGAGGTTCTCCTTCTATTCTAATCGAGGTTGACTCGGTCGCTCGGGAGAGATCTTATTCTAGCTGAGGTTGACTCGGTCGCTCGGGAGAGATCTTATCTCTGGCTAAGATTGTCCACGATCGCTTGGGAGAGATCTTATCTCTAGCCGAGGTTGATGCTCGCGTTAGGATGAGGTTCTCCTCCTATTCCTAATCGAGGTTGACTTGATCGCTCGGAAGAGATCTTATCTCTAGCCAAGGTTGACTCGGTCGCTCGGAAGAGATCTTATCTCTGGCCGAGGTTGTCCACGGTCGCTCGGAAGAGATCTTATCTCTAGCCGAGATTGTCCACGGTTGCTCAGGAGAGATCTTATCTTTAGTCGAGGTTGATGCTCGCGTTAGGACGAGGTTCTCCTTCTATTCCTAACCGAGGTTGACTTGGTCGCTCGGAAGAGATCTTATCTCTTGCCGAGGTTGACTCGGTCGCTCGAGAGAGATCTTATCTCTGGCCAAGGTTGTCCACGGTCGCTCGGGAGAGATCTTATCTCTAGCCGAGGTTTGATGCTCGCGTTAGGACGAGGTTCTTCTCCTATTTCTAACCGAGGTTGACTCGGTCACTTGGGAGAGATCTTATCTCTAGTTGAGGTTGACTCGGTCGCTCGGAAGAGATCTTATCTCTGACCGAGGTTGTCCACGATCGCTCGGAAGAGATCTTATCTCTAGCCGAGGTTGATGTTCACATTAGGATGAGGTTCTCCTCCTGTTCCTAACCGAGGTTGACTCGGTCGCTCGGGAGAAGATTTTATCTCTGGCCGAGGTTGATGCTCACATTAGGACAAGATTCTCTCTCCTGCTTCTAACGAATTATGGGGGCATATAAGGGCTGCTGGGCCTCTCCCCCCATCTCGTCCTTTGTGAACGAGGCCTTCGGTTGACTCGATCGTTCGGAAAGAGATCTTATCTCTAGCCGAGGTTGACTTGGTTCGCTCGGAAGAGATCTTATCTTTAGCCAAGATTGTCAATGGTCGCTCGGGAGAGATCTTATCTCTAGCCGAGGTTGATGCTCGTGTTAAGGACGAGGTTCTCCTCCTATTTCTAACGGACTGTGGGGGCACATAAGGGCCGCTGGGCCTCTCCCCAAATCTCGTCCTTTTGTGAACGAGGCCTTCGCTCGAAAGAGATCTTATCTCTAGCCGAGGTTGTTGCTCACGTTAGGATGAGTTCTCCTCCTGTTCCTAACTGAGGTTGACTCGGTCGCTCGAGAGAGATCTTATCTCTAGCCGAGGTTGTCCACGGTCGCTCGAGAGAGAGATCTTATCTCTAGCCGAGGTTGTTGCTCGCGTTAGGACGAGGTTCTCCTCCTATTCTAACGAGGTTGACTCGGTCGCTCGGGAGAGATCTTATCTCTAGCCGAGTTGTTTTGCTCGCGTTAGGACGAGGTTCTCTCTGTCCTAACCGGGTTGACTCTCGCGGGAGAGATCTTATCTCTAGCGAGGTTGTCAACGGTCGCTCGGGAGAGATCTTATCTCTAGCCGAGGTTGTTGTTGCTCGCGTTAGGAGAGAGTTCTCCTCCTATTCCTAACGAGGTTGACTCGGTCGCTCGAAGAGATCTTATCTCTAGCGAGGTTGTCCACGGTCGTCGAGAGAGATCTTATCTCTAGCCAAGGTTTTCAACGGTCGCTCGAAGATATCTATCTCTAGCCGAGGTTGTTGCTTGCGTTAGGACGAGGTTCTCCTCCTGTTCCTAACCGAGGTTGACTCGTCGCTCGGAGAGATCTTATCTCTAGCTGAGGTTGACTCGATCGCTCAAAAGAGATCTTATCTTTAGCCGAGATTATTGCTCGCGTTAGAACAAGGTTCTCCTTCTTTTTCTAACGGGCTGTGGGGGCACATAAGGGCCGCTGTCAGGGTCTCTCCCCCCATCTCGTCCTTTGTGACGAGGCCTTCGCTCGAGAGAGATCTTATCTCTAGTCGAGGATTGTTGCTCGTGTTAGGATGAGGTTCTCCTCCTGTTCCTAACGCGGCAATTATTGACTGCTTCTTTCCTGTCATCGTATAGTTTCCGCATCTAGAAATAATATTATCGAAAGGAAAGAATTTTATTAAAAGAAAGTTACTAGCAGCGCATCCCCAAATTCTGTGTTTCAAGATCGTGGTAGCGTTGTTCCTCCGCATTTCTTCGACAATAAGTTCCGGGGCGGACGACCTCCTCGTGCTAGCCTTCTCAATTTGGTGCAAGCTCTTGGCTTTGTCGCTGGGAGACGACGAATCGCTTCGAGGTACCAAGCTTCTCCCTGGATCCGGAGTAATGTTGATGACGTTGTGAAGATGGCCGACCTTCTCGTTTCTCAGTTACGGCAGCGCCCTTGGCCGATCTTCTCCTGCTTCAGACTGGCGTCGAACGAATTTACCCAGCCACCCCTTTCTGACGAACTCCTCAATTTCGTCTCGGAGCTGGATGCATTCCTCAGTGTCGTGGCCGTGGTCGCGATGGTAGAGGCAGTACTTGCTTCGATCGCGCTTGTTTGGGGGAGACCGTAACCCTTCTGGTCTTGGCAGCTTGGTTCCTTAACTTCGATGAGAATCTGTGTTCGAGGAGCGTTGAGGGGGCGTAGTCGTGGAACCTTCTGGGAGGAGGGCTTCTTTGCGCCCCTCTGTCGGGACTTCCTCGATGGTGAGCTCGAGGAGTTCGGGTCCGCCTGCTTTCGGAGGGAGTCCGTGAGCGCGGCCGAACTTCACTTCGGCTCTCCTATCATCTGCTCAGCCGCTCCCTTAAGGCTTTCTTCGTCCCTCAGCTTGAAGGCTTCTTCCGCACGGGCATATCTCTCGGCCCGAGCCAGCAGATCGGCGAAGTCCCTGGGATACTTTTTTTTTAGGGAGAACAGCAAGTCATTTTTTCGAAGGCCGTCTTTGAGTGCGGCCATTGCAACAGACTGATCCAAGTCCTGGATCTCCAATGCCGCGGCATTGAACCGAGTGACGTAAGTCTGAATGGATTCCCCCCGCTTCTGCTTGACATTCATCAGAGAATCCAAACCTCGGCATGGACGTCGGCTGCTGATGAAGTGAGCCACGAACTGACTGCTCATCTGATCAAAAGAGAAGATCGTACTCGGCTTCAATGCTGAGTACCAGTTTCTAGCTACTCCCTTTAAGGTAGATGGAAAAGCTCGACACAGTATGGCGTCTGAAGCACCGTGGAGTAGCATCATGGCATGGAAGGCCTCTAGATGATCAACCGGATCAGAAGTTCCATCGTAGCTTTTCAGTTAAGGGAGCTCGAAGTTCGGTGAAATGGACTCTTGCATAATTTGGAGGAAGAAAAGAGGTTCGGCATAGACGTCGGCATGATGAGCCGGGGCGACGTGGCCGAGCTCTTCAATATGTCGGTTCATCTCCCGCAGTCTACAATCGAGGGCGTCGTCTTGGTTGCAGATCTTAGGGGGTTTCCGACTACGAATGGGGAAGGTCTCCCCCAGAAGAGAACTATGATCCAAAAATGGATCCTCGGCTCTCTATTTCTCCTTCTCTGGGGCGACAGGTATGCTGGCCCTGGTACTCTTCCTTGGGGTCGGTTTTCGACATTTCAATGGTGAGTTTCTTGGTGGAGTCGCCACCGGGGGCTGCTGTATGGCCTGCAATGCCTCCGTGAGGCCACAGACCTATCGGACAAGCAGGTCGAACTGCTTCACATCCATCGTAGGTACAGGTGGAACCTGAGCTGCCGGGGCTGAAGCAGGAACAGACGGATCTGGATGGGATCGGACCACGGAGGCCATCGAGTGCCGTGTCGAAGCTCTCCTGGGAGGCATTTTCTCTTCGAGAGAGAAAAGGGAGATCTCCAGAGAGGGAAGAGAAAAGTCATCACCGAGCACTCCTTTAAGAATAAGATAACCTCGGAGGCTTGGGGTTGCCTTCCTTTTAGCGCCAATCTGTTGATACAGAATCTGATCATCGTCGGAGCCCGCTGGAGTGGAGGCCGATGAGGTTGCCATCGGGGACCTACAAAATAAAGTTCCGTCCAGAGCCGGTGGGGGGGTGGCTCCAGCAAGACCCTCCGATGATCAAGTCAGCTCTGGCCAACAGGAATGGAGTGCTCGAAATGAGTTTCGAAGCTTGGAGGAGAAGAGGAGAGCTTAGAGATCAGAGAGGTTAGAGTTAGCGTATCTGGAGGGTCCTTTATAGGCGGAGCTTAGTTGATGGTGACGGTCATACCGCTTGGCAGAGAGCCGTTGGGGCCGCATGGAGTTCGGTACGGAGAGGAAGGCATCATCAGGTGGATGGTGACAGCTATACTGGCAGGTCGTGGGCTGCATGGGGCTGGTTACGGAGAGAGTGGTGTCGCCAGTAGCGGCGGCCATATCGTCCGATTTTGTTGCCTATTGCAGACTGATGGCGATAGTTCGTCCAGAGGAGTTCGAACTTGTAGGAGAGTTCGGCTAAAGAAAAAGCTCGGGAGGAGCTCGGCCGTAGAGGAGTTCGGTCGAGGGACGACCGCTGAGGAGTTCGGGCGCTGGGAGGTTTCGTTAAAGCCCGGCCGCTTGGAGTTCAAGGAGCTCGGCCACTAAGCAGTTCGGCCGGCTAAATGGATTCGAAGGAGCTCGGACGCTGGGAGTTTGAGGAGCTCGGACGCTAAGCAGTTCGGCCGGTTGAAGGAGTTCGGTCCTGATGCTGGGGGTCTGAAGGAGCTTGGCAGCTAAGTAGTTCGGTCGGCTGGGGGTTCGGCTGAAGCTCTTCTGCGGCTACTGGTTGCATTAGGCTGGACATCGAACTAGACTTTGATGGGAGCGAGATTTATCTCCAATATAGATCATGGAGAACCACTAAGAATAAGTAAACCAAATTGTACATTAAAATTTCGTCCAAAAGTCAAGAAAATACACAAACCTCACGTTCATCAATCAAGTTAGGACCAGAAAAGCGTTCCTTACCAGCATGTGGTCCCTGCGGATCTTCATATATTCCAAGCTAGTACTTGGAAAGCAGTCAGGTTGACCTTCATATCTCTGGTGACAATAGATGGAGCTAAATCTTGGTACAGTACTTCTGACAAGCCATTTTTTTTGCTTCCCACCTGCATTATACAAAGCCATTTTTTCTAAAGCAAGTTGAGACAACTTAAGTGGATGGAGAAGGGGAGCAAAATTGAAAAATGCAAAGATATAAACTATTATAATATGTGTAAAAATGAATAATCATGCCTTTTTAAAAAAAAAAAAAAAAACATGTATAAATTATGAATAGCACCAACAGGCAATCATTTGTTTCTGAATTCTCATCTTTCAAGTTCATCTTCTTGCAAGCACACGTAGTAAAGGAAAAGCACACCATGTTTATATTCTTTTCTGACAAGTAGCAACACCTGAGCTAGTCGTTAATCCTTAACATGATCATGCTTCTCATGATAATGATCGACAACTTCATTCTTTTATCATTCTCAGACAGATCTCTCTTAAGGAAAGAAATGATGCAAAAGTAAAAGAATTAAAGAAGAAGAAAGAAGACGTCAAAGCAAAAGATGAAGTTCTTAGCTGTTGTGTCTTTTCTTTTCCCTAGAGTTATCAAAGGGAGGCTCTTTTCTTTTCCTAGAGTTGTCAATGGTAGGGTCCAATCTTGATCCTTCTTCTCTATCTGTACAGAGAAAAGGACCGATCTTTTTGTTATTCTTTACTTTTTGAGGAAATTGGCTTAAATCGTTTTCCTTCAAGGAAGACCATCTAGCACATAAGTGGAGACCCTGGTTTAGGAGTCCTTTTGATAGAAAACCTATAAGAATATTTTTACTCGTTATCCCCCTCTTTTGCAATATGATAATATCCATAACCTACCAAACTTCCAAGATATCACTCTATGTACAACATGGACCATCTATCTACACATAAATGAGAACTCGGTGCCTCCATGTTTCATCCCTGAAGCAACACCTCCAGAAAAATTTTGGCACAACATTAATTCCAGGGCCTCAGTTGTCCTTTTACTGATATTACTCAAAGTTAGCGGTTCAAGATACATAAATAAAAAATGGAATTTTATGCGAAGCTCCATGCCATCAACGCTTTGGCTCTTCAAAAGTCAACCTATTATCAGAGACCAGTTTTCCCTCCCCGGACATTGTTCATATGGATCACACGGCAAGCAACTTCCTGATGCTCTTTCCTCCATCTCCAAGCAACTCTTCTGCGCAATCTTTAATAACTCAGCAGCACCATTAGTTCACTTATGTACCGAGCCACATAAAGACCCCTATCATAACATAGCCACCAGCTATTTGCGTCTTTCTCAACAATAATCATGACACACGGTGGTGGCAGCAACTTAAAAAGTATTTGCATGCACATTCACAACTCAACCATTGATTTCGTGAATCATACTTTTATGGGAAAATTGAAGTGATTTCTGAACATGTAGCGCAGGAGATCCATCTGCAAGTGGACATACATATTAAAGCTACGCCATAATTCTTTCCCTATCTGCCATATATAAGCCGATTACCGACTTGTTCGCAGATTCATATGCCACCAAGCAATATCAACCCGAATACAGAGTTTCATCACGAACATATGGAATTTAAGATGGGTATCGGAGAGTCTCACAAATATAAAGGGCTCATATATCAATAAACCTTTGGGTCATTGCAAAACTCGTTTAAGTTTGATGCTCATATATAGACCGATCCAATTCTTTGGCAGATATTTACCGGCCATTGAACAGAACAGAAGCAATTTATGAACTTACCGGTTGATGGTGGTAGGATAAGTACTCAAAGTGACACCAATGTCAAAGCAATCTAGAGAACTATGAGGGCATGATGCTACATGAAACGAAATTAGCTGATTAAGAAAAGCTGCAACAAGTTAATCTGACAATGGAACTGCATGAAGGAAAGAACATCAGTACACGTTCCTGATTGGTATAGGATGCAGCATTGTATCATATCAAACCACTTCTAACAGTAGACAATCTCATCACAAAGAGTATTAATTATTTAGTAAAGTAAATGTGATGAATGTACACGAGACGCTAAAGTTTTAGAAGATCCCATATAGCATACCTTGTGAGGAACGGCAAATGAATGATCCCTGATAGAGTTACCGTTGCTCTTCAGACTACCTAAACGTTCCGTTATTATGTGGAATTGCTGAACTACATCTTTCATTAGCACAGCTCTCTCCTCCAAACGCCGCAGAAAGACCTTCTTCAGAAGCCACATATCTTCTTCGAGTGATTGCAGTTTATATTGGATTCGATCGAACGAGTCAGGCTGAGCCTTCATCTTACGAGTACCACGACCAATCTCAGCCCTGTTTATCTTCTTATAGTGAACCATAGCCTTTGCTTCTGAAACATCCTCCCGGTTTCTTCCTCTGGTTCCTATGGTTAACACCCCCTTCTGTTTTCTTGGTTCTTTCCCACTTCTCTGCTTCTGAGGGAACCCTTCGACTGAATTGCTCCCGCAAGGCCGAACTGAAGCTCCCCTTATCTTTTGATTCATTCGGAAAACCTCATCTTCCAAACTTCTCTCCATTTATTTGATATACAGTATTCCAAAGTACCCAAATCACCAAATTTAAGCTGATGTATCAATAGAAAATGTAGCTTTGTGTCTTTCAAGTAGCATGTCCTTTATGCTTCGCAAAAATCAAAAAAAAAAAAAAAAAGAAGCAAACTTTGGAGGCATAAATATCTATCTTTGTGGAGAAAGCATAAAACAAGCCAACCTCAGAGAAGCACTTTCACCACCCAAAATGAACATGGGAGCCGATTCATTTAAAGCAACCACAAGGACCAAGAGAACTCATGGATGGCTTCAACTTTAACTGATATTTTGCTCACAAGTCTGAGAATGAGAGATGAAAACCTGTGGGTGCATAGAGAAAAGGCACTGGTTAGTAATTCTTCAAGGGAAGAAAAGTAGAGGGACGGAGAGGAGACATGCTTGTTGGAGCAGAGGAAATTCCACTACTTACCTGAGATGGTAGATTTCTGTAAGGCCTTTCTTTACTTCTTCTGAAAGAAAAAGGGCGAGAGACGGAGGAAAGCTTGGTGCTTTGTGGGAGGAGATTTGTCGTTGCTTTGAAATCGTGGTATCCGGAATCATTTTGCGGCGGTTCGCCATTCGCTGTCTAATACGGCGATGTCACGATGCATGGGAGCATCCAAAGCAGCGCGAGGATATCACGGAAATTTCGTTACAATTTCTGATCTACATCTCCTTTCTCTAACACAAATCCTAGGCAGAAAAGCTATGAAGGTAATATATAAACTCTCCTATGATTAGAACAAACATAAAGTATAACTTGTTAGTCGCAGATCCAAATTTATTGGGAGAGGGTTTTTTATTAATAATAATATTATTATTATTAATATTAATATTAATATTAATATTAATATTAATATTAATATTATTATTATAATGAAAAAAAATAAATAATTGGAGAGTTGCACATCAGCTTTGTAAACTTTCTACGTTACTTTAGCACGTTAGAGAATCCTTGCACGGTCGATGCCTTGGTAAAGTTTGAAACTCGGGCCTCCGTATGACGTGCTTGCGGACAAATCTTAGGTGTGAAGGATCCCAGGAAGTACGCGTTGGACATCGTGCGCCTTCAGTGACTTCTGTCAATTTCCTGCCCAAAGGGCACTGACCATTTTGCCACGTCACATACATGGGCCCGTACCACATGCCACGTTGGTGCCACTTGCCATCAGCCCATGCAATACACGTGGAAACCAATCATTTGAATAATACGATATCTCATGCACTGCACCACGGCTCATGCATACCATCACCTCATGAGACGGCTTGTTCTAATGATTAATTTTGCGTCTAGAATGGCAGGCTCATCCAACGTCTGGATTGAAGCTAGCATATAAAATAGGCAACTGAAGTAGAAAAATAACATGGTATCGTCTAAGATTGCTAGTAAATGAAGATGGAGCTGCGTGGAACTAGAATTAACAAGGTCACTTAGCCCCAGTGTCACCTAAAATAAATACCTTCTATTATTATTCAAGACTGCCACAACTTGATCCACCACTGATTTCATCATATCTCATATTACAGCATTTAGATTGCATTATGGAGTTGCTGCTACAAAAGAATTTGCTCTTACAGCAAAGAAAACACCAGAAAGGTGCTGGAAGCAGTAACTAGATGTGTAGGCGCCCTGAGCAACCAACTACCTTTAATATGGACTGGCAGCTGACAAACTAAAGGTCAACCAGTTCTTCCAGTTAACAAGCAAAGATAAAGTTCAGCAGATAGATATGAATCAAGCCATCAAAGATGCATGTCCCAAATGGGCAATAGCTTCAGCGAGTTTGCCAGCTTTGACACTGCACTATATTGTTCCGACTTTGCTGAAGCTCAGTTGCAGTGTCTTGGGAACTGTCATCTTCTTGACCGCAACATCATTTCAGATAAAAGAACTTGAAGTGAGGCGGATGAGTAGCTGTGTCCTATGATGCAAAACTTAGTGGTAAATCAAGTTGAAGCGACATGCTCTTGGGAAGCAAGTGGCACACTTGGCCTCCAAGATGTTCCATCAGGGCCATCCATGAGGGCGATTCCCACAGCAGATAACTGTTTTCTGATCTCATCAGATCTTTCGTACTGTTTAGTTTGTCGTGCCAGACTCCTTTCTTCGATTTTCTGAAGCACTTCCTCTTCTGTAAGTCCAGCTCTCCTCAGAGCCTTCTCTCTCAACTGCTGCAATACCTGCTTACAACCATCATTTCCATATTTGAAAAGAGAAAATTCCAGTAATTTACTCAAATACATGGGCGCGCACACACATAACTAACCTGATGGTAACTTGAAGGCATCAATCCCAGAACGTTCAAAACGTTCCTAATTTCCTTTTCAAGAGCAAAAGTGGACTCTATTCTAAGGTTCCGTTTCTTTCCCTGCTTGCAATGTCAAGCACAGACAGAAATTAAATCAGTTGCATGGACTTCAGAAGGCAAACTTTGCTAGAGAATTCAACCCTTATTTAACAAGAACGACAGACAAATTCTAAATGTCTACTAGAACTAAATGGGATATGGCTTTCTGGTTATAGTCATGGGATTGCATAAATTTCTTTTACCTTACGAGTATGTAGAAGATCATTGATGGTTTTTAGAGGTTCAGAGAGGCCAGCTAATACAACAGGAGTGTGCAGATCATCTGAAATTGAGTTCTCAAAATCAGCAAGGAACTTTTGGATGCAGTTCAGGATATCAGCTGGTATAGAATCCTTCAGATTTATTGCATCATGCTGGCTCAAAATTTCCTCACAATCACATAAGGTCTGAAACCATCCAAAGGAAATGTTCATGCACAAGCCATTAAGTCAATGCAAAAAGGAATGAATTGTGAAACCTGATAGATGTAAAATAAACGATCAGATGCAGCATCAAGATGCACTCTTGAGTAATTGATCGGAGACCGATAATGTGTGCCAATTAAGAAAAGCCTCAATGCCAGTGGATGGTAAAGCTCCATGACCTGAGAAAAATTGAAGTTAAAAGCAAAGACCAAACCAAAAAAAATAAAGGACCAATCGTAATATTTTCAAATACCTCACGGATGGTAAAGAAATTTTTTAGTGATTTTGACATTTTTTCTTCGTCCACAGTGACAAAGCCATTATGTATCCAGTAACTTATGTTACTGTTGCTACAAGCAGCACAGCTCTGTGCAATTTCATTTTCATGGTGCGGGAACACAAGGTCCATCCCTCCACCATGTATATCAAATGAGTGTCCTAGATAAGCTGCACTCATGGCACTGCATTCTATGTGCCATCCTGGCCTTCCTGGTCCCCATGGGCTCTCCCAATATGGTTCCCCAGCCTTTGCAGACTGCAAGAAATACCAAATCAAGTAGTCCCATCAAATCAATATAAGGATAACAAACAAGGGGAGAACAACAGAAAACCAATTGTAAACAGACATTATCTTACTTTCCACAAAGCAAAATCAGCAGGGTTTTTCTTCCTTGAATCCACAGCGACCCTTTCTCCTGCTCGATTATCTTCTAGTTTCCGTCCCGATAATCGGCCATAAGCAGGGAATTTGTCAACAGAAAAGTAAACATCCCCATCGATTCTGTAGGCACAACCATTATCGATAATCTGTTACCAAAGTCAAAAAAAACTATGTATGAGCCGACCTTTTCTACACCATTATTGTTTTAAGAAGAAAGATGAAATCAAATGTCAACAGATTACTAAGTTTCATTTCCTAGTATTCACTAAGAAAAAGCACACTGGGACATTTTGACTCAGCTAGATAGTGTACTAACTACATTATGTACGGATGTTATAAAATAACCCCTTTATGCAGTGATACCAATGGTAGTGTGACCATATCACTGATATAGAAATAAACTGATGCTCTTATTGATGTCAGGTTCAAAACATGCACTTCATTTCTCAGAAAGGGGAAGGGGGAGGGTGGACAAATTGTCACCGAGGACTTCCCACTAAACACAGACCACACATCACGATGAATAAGAAAAGATCCATGGTTAATTATATTCCTGCAAAAGTGAACTACTATAACAGAAGATTCAATTGCAGGAGCAGGAATAGGACCCCTCCCAAAATAATATTCTTTTGTTAATTACTTTTTATATCTGAGTCAAAAAGAGATTGAGAGTCTTTTCAGGATTAGCAGTTCAAGGTCCTTGAATTCCATTGGGAGCTGATTGGCATAAATGAAGAATGCAGAGATTAGATCCATTACTGAAGGCTTTGACAAGTAAAATTTGCAGGGCATGCATTAACTAACCCCTGGGAGTTGCATTTATGTTTCATTTGCATGCTAGAATAGGTGGCCACAGGTTGGGCCACATTGCTATTATTACAATATATGATCGCTAGGTTGGCATCGTATCCTTTTCATTTTAGATCATAAAAAAATTGTCAAAGATTTGAAATGTCCATCATCTTTTGTGAATCCTCTCAACCCATGGATGCTAGAAAATAATGCAACTATGTCATCAATGTCCCACCCATTATGATTATGCACTGACAAAATGGCTATTTGGTAAATGAAGAATCATTCCTGAAATAAGATTGAAGGTCAGACATTCTGGTCTGAAATAAAATCTTGAACAAAGAAAAAGGTGCGGAATTAGGAAAGGGTGATGGAAAACTCTAAAAGCTGTAGTTTCCTGTCAAGCAACATTTGTGACAGCTTACAAGAATCAGTACACCATCAAACATCAGACCAGATATCAAAGTCTGATAGAAACAAATAAGCATAAACAAGTACAGCAAGCAATGAACAGCAAACAAGCATACTAAATTAATCAAAGTAAAATAGGATGCAACTTAGGAGGAGGCCAAAAGGACACGAGCCTCAAGTTGCCAAGAAAATGGTGACATTCATAAACAACAAGTGTTAAATCAACTCATAACCAAAAAAGAGTGTTACCCAACAAAAAACAAAAAGAAAGGATTGCAGTGGACATCATGTTCCTCTTTCCATTTACTCCTTTCAGATGTAGCATTATGATATTAAGGCATCATTCATCTTTGTCTAGTTCTTTGTGTGAAGCAATTAATGCATTAACAGATCCAAGTCATACATAAGGTATACTGCAAAATACCTGAAAGTTTAGTGATGAGCCAAGAAGGTGATACGCAAGAACAGGTTTTGAAGAAACTTAATTAAACATGAAAATTTAATTTAGCTTAAACTAAGTAAATATGGTAAAAAATCCATATGCAATACTTGACATATGCAATTGCAATAACCAAGTTGATCCCCAACCAAAATTAATAAAAACATTGCAATTACATCACCAGGGCAATGCCTATAATCGTACCAGCTACATATGTATAACACAAATTGTAAAGTTACCTTATTAATCATATCTATAATCTGGTTCATGTGATCAGAAACACGTGGTTGGACAGTTGGAGGCAAGCATTGAAGAGAAGCCATGTCAGTAAGGAATTCATCACAATAGCGGCTGCTCAGAGTTAAAGGATCTTCCCCAAGTTCATTTGCTCTAATAATTATCTACAGAATTCCAAAAGTGCAGAACTCAGGTTTCCTGTCATTCATATGTAAGAAACCAGTTGGTATGCAAGTTTGTTATGAAATTGTACAAGAATATGATAGTGCAGCATGATGCGAAAATCAGTCTTCACAGACCAAGATAGATTCTTGATCCTTGACTGCAGCAAGAAAGGTGTTGCAGAAAATAAACAAAAAAGCAACAAACAATTACTCAGATTGTAACTTGTGAACTGAGTCATCAGCTGGTGCTAGATGTATGAAACATGCAAACTGTATACTGGATGGTCTATCCATGCATATCAAGAATCTAGATTTATTACACGTGCAGATTCATGTGTCGTTTCAACAATAACTGCTGAATGGTGTCATCAAAGTGTTATTTTTCTTCTTCGGAGAGCCCAAAAACAAAACAAGCCCAAGTTTCCCCACCCAAACCCCCAAAAAATAAAACTAAAAATAGAAAAGAAACACCACTACCAAGATTAGTTGTGTTGCTTAACTTGGAATCCTATGATTTTTTTGGCTACCTTTAATACAATGTGCTATACCATAGCATATGATTGTAACTAATACTAACTTAAAGTTCCAAATCACCTTAAAGAGGCCTGATCCAACAGCTTGTTGATGCCACTGCTCATTATAAACATTTGTAGATATTAATATTTGCTATGTGCTCAGACTTTAACCCAGTGCATCACCATTCTTGTATGTCCTCTCTCTTTTTCTGTTCTAAATTTGAATAGGGTTTTGATCCCTCTAGCACTTCCTAGAATAAGTCTAATTCACATGTGCCATAGTGAGATTTAGATCTACATCTAAAAGTGAATCATAAAAGTAAAAACACTAGATCACATGGCAAGGATCGTGCAGCAGCATGCATCCATCACTGAAAATGCTCTCAGCGATGGCCGCATATCTATTTGATAAAAAATGGCCACTTTTCTCCTAAAAAACCCAGTAGCAGCATATCTCCCTAAATTTCTGCTATTCCTCACTTTGTTTAATGGATGGAGCCAACTTCTAAAATAAGGTAACTAATCTTTAAGCTGCATGCGAACATCTTATATTTCAAAATCATGAATTTGTATGGATGTTTTTCTTTGATGTTTGGTTGCTAAGAGAACAAAGTCTAAGAATGGTAAGTTACAAAATGACCGAGGCAAAAGTTATGAACTTAGAAAATTCTACTCAAAACAGAAATTTCTAATTTCTAATTTCATGAAATTTCATTTGTATTATCAAATGCCAAATCTTTTTTTACCATAGCTAGTATAAGCTAATGATCCAGTATCTTTAATTATATGAAAATGCCAATGCCTTTAGTTTCACCAAATTAGCATGTTTACTAGCCTGCAAAAGTGTCTTCCAAATATCAACAACCCGTGACCATAAAATAAAAGCTATTTTTATTCTTTTAAGGTGGATTGTTAATAAGCCAAAAGAAAAGATTAATCTTGATAGTAAATAAAACATAAGAGAGAAAGAAAAAGGCAAGAAGACAAGTTGAACTCATTCCATCCACTTATCCACGTTAGTCTATTTTTCTCACATAATTTTGTTCTTACACTGATTCAATGATGAGCCCTATGCCTCAGAACTGCAGACAAGAAAGCTCATCCATGCCTATCTCACATTATCTCAAATACGAACTTATGAAAATACTCTAATGACAAGCATCACAATATGGATCACAGTCTCTTCCCAATCCCCAATTTCCTCTAAGTTTTACTAGAGTAGTTACTTTTTTGTTTGATCTCCACTGACTATATGGCAGGTCCTATCAGCTGTCCAGGACCATCAACACCTACAAAAGTTAGCAAGTTTTAAAGTACTAACAGCGCTTCCATAGAACATACTGACACCACATTACCACAAGTTCAAGAAAGAGGGTTGTATGGCAATCAACATTCAAATGTTTGTTAGTAGCTTCTTACTTGCATACAAATGCTTTATTGAATTGGAAAGTATGGATTACAAGCTATCTCAAGTTCTATAATATTTCCAGGTAGCAGGATGTTGTAATTTTAAAATTAAGCATATAATAAGCAAATTCTAGCTTTTCCAATATTGAACCGTGCATTTTGTAGACTACTTGGATGAATTGATCAAATGGAAGAATAGATATGCACGTCAACGAAAGACTAGAGTAGTCACCTTGTCATCAACATCAGTGAAGTTCCGCACATAGCAGACTTCATATTTCAAATACTGCAAGTATCTGACAAATTTATCAAAATAATATAATGATTACCAATCAATTCGAGCAACATGACTTGACTAGCAAAATAATAACAACACATTCATAAAAGCAGGTATACAAAAAATCCACAGCACTGCAGAAGAACAAATAACTGAAGTAGTTCGAGAGTGTGATAGGCAAATGCATGAGTATAAACATGATGAATTTTGTTTTACAGTACCAAATGTATTATAACATAATAGATATAATATAACTTATGGAAGAACTAAAGGCGAAAATTAGCAATATGATCTTAAGATAAACTACAAAATAAAAAAGTGCTCCCACAAAGTTCGCACCGGAATTACAAATAGATATTATGAAAACTACATATCCATAAGAATATTCTGATTACTTCTTAAGTATGGAACAATGTGGGCTAATAGAAGGTCAAGGTCCTATTTTTGAGTTATTAAGAGATTCATACTACAACAGTTGCAGGCAAGCTTGCATCACCCAAAATTGCATTGGCCAAGAATTCAGCACCAACTCATAGGGTTAATTTCAGATGGCAGTCCAATCAAATAAATGCAAGTTTTGATGGATCGTATGAACCATACAGATGAAATAAGCTTGTTGGCTTAATTCAGTCTTGTGCTCCAAGTGTACCACTAAATAAGCTTGTTGTATATGGTACATGTTAAATCCACAAGCAATCTCAGAATGACAATCTTTATCATATTTTGTGAGTCCTCTTCCATCCATTCAATTTAAGGACTAAGTTTATTATCAACATCAGATTCTCCCCATCCTCTTCCCACAACTTTCATTTATCTTAAATCCCCAGCTCTATTTACCTGAATCCAAGCCCCCCTCCTTTATCTTGGGGAACATATTCTAAAACTGAAAAGCATATAATGAGGAATGATAATATTAGAAGAATCACTGAAGTTGCACTAATTGAAGGCAAATTGGTGGAGTATTAACTATGACATCTCTACTGCCCTCCACTAATGAGCCTGGACCCTCTTTACACACAATATGTTTAAGAATACAACAACAACACCCCTTATTATTATCTCAATAAAATTTCCCTTAGGTTTCAAAGGCATGTATCTATCTTATAACATCTCAGAAGAAATTCTTTATTCATTTCGCACTAATTTCATTCTACATGTAATTGTTCACTTTACTACGTTTTCTTAATAATCATCCAAGATAATATAAATTATCCCTTTGGATGATCTTTTGGCCACTAATTCTTTCATGCCTCAAGTCCATTTATATCTCCAGTAAAACCATATCTAATATTACTTATTCTAATTCTACTGATTGTGAAGCACATGTTGACCACGATGTTACTGCAATATTCAAATTATAATCAAACATTTATCTTGTCTCATAAAGAAATATGATATTATTTGCCAAAAACTTGCACCCGAGCAACTTCTCTCGCATATCAGTAATATATATATCCGTGATAATATAAAGTTATACAAGCCAACCTTCAACTCTTGGCATGTGCAATATAACTGCACATTGTTTTTCCTTGACGACTTTCAACAGTTATCACTACTCTTTTATTGACGTAAACAACAATTTCATGTGAAGCACTCAAGAACACTAGTTTTTGCCGTGAGGTAGCTTTGCATACAAAATAAGGAAAGTTCAGGGTAAGCAAAAAGAATTTGACAAATCTAAAATATCGAAAAGTGCAAACTTGGTACAAAATTAATAGCGAGGCAAGATTCAGAAATCTGCCTCAAACGATTAGAAAAGTTTTGGTTGTCATGTTTCAGGTTATATAAATGAACCACATAACATTCCATCACTCTTTGACAACTTTCCAGAATATAGGTCAAAGAATTTCATTGAGATAACTTAACGGACCATGCAAAATTAGATCTTTATCAGAACCCAATTTCAAAATTTAATTTTTCACCAAAGAAAAAAAACCCATAAGCGCACCAGATACAAAACTATACTACAATATCAATTATCCAACAATCCAAAGATCAGTCCACCTCCCTACCACAGTTCATGAATCCCAAACCGCTCAGACGAACAAAAACTCTTAAATCAGAGAGATGGGGATCGAAAAAAAAAATTAAATCACCAATTTGCTCGAGAAGTTACCGGTAGAGGACGTCGAAGGTGACGTAGACCCGAGCGTGGCCGATGTGGCTGAGGTCGTAGGCAGTGACGCCGCACACGTACATGCCCACCTTCCCGGGGACCCGCGCCCGGAAGAGTTCTTTCTGCTTGGTCATGGTGTTGTAGAGATAGAGGTCGGCGGAGGGCTTCGATCTGCCAGGAATCGGCGCCGTTCCCGCGGCGTCAGCAGTGGAGGGGGGTGGGGAGTGGGGAGAGGGGGAGGATGAGGAGGAGCAGAGGACTCTGGCGAAGGACGAGGGGCGCGTCTTCCTCGATTGGAGGAGAAGAGAAGAAACGAGGGATGGCGAGGGGAGTCGGGCTCTCGTCCTCGCGGTAGAGAAGGGGGAGGAGGGGGAGGGGAGGAGGAGGCAGCAGCGCTTCAGCGACGCTGCTCCCATTCTCTCTCTATCTTTGGTTCTCGGCGGCCGATGGTTTTTGTACTTGCGTCGTTAGGCTGGAGAATGGGAGGAGAGGATTGAGCAACGGGGACACGTGACTCGCGCGTGAGAGGAGGCATGTGATAATAAAGGAATCAAGGATGATGATAGAATGAGGGATCAATCATCACATACCCCTTGTGGAGTTAATAGGAGCTTTGAAAGGTCTTGTTTATGTTGTCATCGTTGCTCTTTGAGCAATCACCCATGTAGGTCTTGTTTATATAGTTATATTTTTTTATATCGAGGGAAGTACTTATAGCAGGGCAATGTATGCATGCCATTTCACTTCAAAAAAAAAAGAAAAAGAAATATATAATCGCAAGTGGGTACATGTTCCATTTGAAATGTAAAATGAAAAAGAAGTATGAATAGGAGAGTGATGCCTTCAATGGTATCTTATTCTATCGGATGGGAGAAGCTAATGTGCAAAATGATTCAACAATTAAAAAAATATTCTTATAATTATTTTTCCGATGCTCTTAATCCCAGTTTTAAAATGTGACAAACCTCCATCATGATTTTTTGTATAATTTGATGATAATAGATATAAAGTTTGGCACTCTAATCAATTTCACTGCATCAGTTGTATATCCAAGGTGACCACTTTGATGAGAGATTGTATTCTATTCATGAGTGTTACCTTTTAGATATTTTCTTCATTAAAATTCTGGTATGCACCCCAATAAGATATTTTTAACAAGCAGAACATAAGCGTAATTTACTTTGGAAGGTGATATACTATATACGATCCTTTTTTGAACCATGCCTATGATTCATAAATCTCTCTTTTTTTCACTGTGCAACTAATTAGCATACATTTTCTCTTTCTCAACAAGCATCTATGTTTTCAATTCATCATTTCTCCATTCACTTTATAAGTTCGACTAGAAAAGACATTGGTATTTTTATATCACCAGTTAGATCATTAACAAAATCAGTATGCTATACCCCTTTTTTTTTTTGGTAAAAATAGCCGCATCCAAGTATCAGAAATATGTGTACAGAATGTGCAGTGGCCGAAGAACCAAAGGAGTGATTACAAGATGAGCACACAGCAAATAAAAAGGGAGTCCCATAGAAAGATGCAAGGAGGCAACCCAAATCCTATGGCAAAAGAAAACAAAATACAAAAGGAAACGTATATCAAAAAGATGAAATATGAGAGGACCAGTCCTTGACTTGGTGAGGCGCTGTGACTTGAACTTGAGATCGGGAGAATGGTTAGAAATATTGGCAGAGGTTGACAAACCAAAACACTTCTCGGTAGACCGAAAATTAAAGTATATTCCGATGTGACATAGAAGATGCAGCAGATGATTTAAAGCAGAAATATATCCCTAGTAAAATTGTAGCACGCCGGAAGAGGAATATGACCGAGTTCCAAGAAGAGACCAAGAGGGCGTTGAGCTGATAAAAAAGAGGTAGTGTAAGTGCATGCAATGGCAGAACTCGTTGACAGCTGCTGTTGATGTTAGATATGCCTGACAATTAAACAGAATGGTTAGTGAAGGTGGCAGAGAAGACAGGTTAAAACGAAGAGTGGTCGAGTTCCTGTTGGATTTGGCTCGTAATATAGTTTAATGGTCACTTTGGATCAGCCATATGCCTTAAATCAATTACAATAAGCTCGATTCGTTAAAGAGTTATATTTTTAATAAAACTTAGACCCGAATTTTAATTCTACTTAGAAATAAATCTTTTGATAGGATAAGACAAGTGTAAGTATAAATAGAGATAGCATGATTTCTTTTTTTTAACCCTCAAAAAGATGTGATGATTTTCATTAAGAAGAAGAACGAGGAGAGAGAAGATCAGCCATCTGAAGAAGAAAAATCAGGTGCTCTACGGACTACATAACTATCGTATTGGTGAGACGATACGATGGTGTAAAATATGATTTATTTATAATTTTGATTTTTGCTTGAATATTGAAGTATCATCGAAGATATAAAAATATAAAATTATGTTATAGTTCCTGCACAAGTAAACAAAGAAAAGCGTTAGCTTTAAACCAGCAACACTCCACTCGATTTTTCCAAATACATTCCCTATCCTTTCCTCTCATTCCGTCCCTTTTTGTTTTTTGAGCATTGGTATTTTCAAAAGTAACTCTACCATCCTCCCTTTTGCTTGCTACCCCCACAAATTTATATTCAATAGTGATATTTCCTTCATCATAAACTGCATTCCTCCACTTCCAACCCGTGAGCCTTGCCATGTGAGAAGCAGCCAATGCCTCAATAAGAAGAGAGAAAAACTGCATAGGGTGAAGAATAAATGAAACAACCCGCTGGCCCAGCTGTACCACCGATTCCCCATTAGAAGAATATTGAATTTTGGTGCAAATTGGTGGGGAGCAGTAAACAGAGGAAGATAAACTCTTTTACAGCAAGAGAATGGGGAGGAAAATAGAAGATGACTGATATAGTTTTTAACATTAGAGGAAAACAGAGGGCCCTGGCGAGTGACAGAGGGGAGAGCAATTAGCCTCTGAAGCTGTGGGCCAGCAAAATATTGCAAACTGAGTGGGGTGCCATAACATTGATACCAAAACTCCTCCGAATCTTTATTTGTACCAATCAGCCAATACCATTTAATCCACCAGTGACTGCTGCTGAAAACATAGCCGAAGGGGCATGGTAACACAGCACTTTGAGTTTGAGCCGAGCAGTGCGAATAAGAAATTTTGTAAAAAGTGAGAGTGTGGCCTATCTGATGGTAGTGAGAAACATGAGAGGTGTAAGGGTACAGCAGCATGGCAATAGATAAGAAGAAAGGAGACGCGTGAATAATATAGTGAGATAATAATTGACTGCTATACCTTTATAAGATGCTGACTGCCCCCTTGCGTGTTGTGGAAGGGGAACCCCTCCAGTGTATGGACAGGAAGGGGTGACTCCGCTGCAGAAGAACACAACAAAATCCAAAACAATGGCTAGAGCACCATCAAAATTAATTAGGCAATCTCAATTACCAGATATCAACAAATAGTTAATTTCTTTTTATTTCACAATTAAAACGCATTTAACTTAGTATTTATATCCTCCCCATGATAGTATCCTCTGTTCGTTCAATTGAATTGAACAGCTCCATTGAGACACGAGCATGGGTCGCTCGACTGTGACCGTCATGTTTAGCTGCAGGGGAGAAATTGGAGGACGTCAGGATGTTTAGAAATTCCATAATGCCCTATATCAAGCCACCCGACAATAAGTAAGATAGAAGGTTCAAACAAAGTTCTATTGATAAGCCATAAATAAAATGATAAGTTACATCTTTTCAACTTTATCTCAATTTTATTTATATTTTTTTTATTTTAAAAAATATCAAATAAATCGATATATTTTAATATAATCCAACTATTCACCTACCAATAAACAGCATTAGTTTTCTCCCTGAATAGACAGAAATATTTCTCGTTCATATGGAAGAGCCGCTGATGAGTAAGAGATGGAGATGGAGAAAGCCATCATAGAGGAAGAAGATGAAATTGTGGAGGTCAGTATAGAGTAAGATGGCGTCAAAGATCTAATGAATGAGATTGGAGAAAGAGGAGGAGTAGAAAGGGGGTGAGGAGGAATGAGAGGAGGAGGAAGAGGCCACCAACAAAGAACGGGTATGTGGAGTTGGAGAGAACCATCATGAAAGGGGGAGGACTTATAGAAGGTTTTGGAGGAAGTAAATGACGAGGAGAAGAGGATGAGGAGGAACGAGAGGAGAAAGAATGGATTGTTAATAAGAAGGGATAGAGGTAGAGGGCGCCGCCATAGAGGGGTAGGGCTCATAAATGAGCTTGGAGGAAGAAGAGAATAAGAAGGAGAAGCGGGTAAAGAGGAAAGAGAGGGGAGAGAGGTCATCGATAAGGAATAGGTAGAGATGAAGGAAAATGCTATGGAGAAAATGGATGATAAAGAGGAAGAGGAAGGAAAGAATCGATTACTAGCGAGAAGGGAACCATCATGGAGGGAGAGGGAATGTGAATAAATGGATGAGAAGGAAGGAAAAGAGAGGGATGGAGAGGTAGTCAATAGAGAATAGTCAGAGATGCAGGGAGCCACCGTGGAGGGAAAGGACTCATGGGCGAGCTTGGAGGATGAAGAAGAGGAGAAGTGAATAAGAAGAAAGGAAAAAAGAGAGATCAATTGAAGAGGAGGGAGAGGAAGGATCTAGAGATAAGAGCATTTTCATCATTTTATAAAATAATGATGTTATATTATAGTTACACTGACAAGGTTCCATAATGAATATAAACAGCTAAACCATAGATAACTAGAAAGACCGAGGAGATATAGCTGAAATCAAAAAGATGTTTTTATAATTCATCCTAAATAAAACATCGTTTGGTCATCCATGAGATGGCAAAGAAAAAGCTGAGCAGCCTTCCTGCTTCCTGGAAGTCTTTCATTCATAGGAGGATAAACCACATGACGCACGACCACCAACAACAGGGAACAGAAAGCAGTTACCAGAACTGGGAAATTCCTGCATGTCTTGATGCCAAATGCGACGGGGCTTTGAACCACTCGACGAGCATGTCATGCCCAATCGAGGATTCGCATTTATCTGCATTTGAAAGCAAAAATACTTTTGCTTGGGCACACAAGAATTGCGACGAGCAGGTAAACCCAAATTTTATGAAAACCGTCTTTTCAAGTAAAAAGGGACAGCAAGCACCCTTTTAGACGATCTCAGCATGACCGCACATAGCTAAGCTTCGTACAATTTTTCATCATCATCATCATTTCATGGAAAATTTGAATGCTCGTGTCCAGCCATGTCGACATAACACTGCCTACAATGTGAGATTTAAGTACCAAAGATAAAAAATAAACATGGGAGTGTAACGGACAACGGGAAAAGGGATGAGTAAACGAGAAGACAGGACCGGGTAAGGATGTAGCCGTGTAGATGGGTAATTTATTTTCATTCTTTTCTTGTTTAGAAGATCTTGAAGAGAAGACCTCCATGCGTGGCGAAGAAAGGAGCAAATACGAGCGACTCCACAGCCATGAGCTTGATGAGGATGTTGAGCGATGGCCCTGATGTGTCCTTGAGAGGGTCCCCGATGGTGTCGCCAATCACCGCAGCCTTGTGGGCATCCGATCCTTTGGGACCAAGGGTCCTGGCATGCTCCGAAGCTCCAGCCTAAACAAAACAGAAAAAAATGGAATTTACATTTCAAGGAGTCGAGATCTTTTACTTATCGATGAAGAAGGTGAAGTCTCGGTTGATTCACACCAAGGCTCAAAGAGACCAGGAAACAGAAATTCGAATTTGGAAATAATTTACCTCGATATATTTCTTCGCGTTATCCCATGCACCACCAGTGTTGGATGCGGAGATAGCAATCTGCAACATATTAAAACCAGTTCGGGACTTGAAAATACTGCATTAGAATTTGAATGACTTTGGATACGAGAAATCGCTGCTAACCTGAACCCCGGAAACAAGAGAGCCTGCAAGGACTCCTGACAGAGTTTCCACACCAAAGAAAGTTCCGACGATCAGAGGGGTGAGCATGACAAGAGCACCAGGAGGAATCATTTCCCTTGATGGAAGCATCTGTGGATATCTTGACGCAGGTTGCATAGTCTGGTTTGGTACTTCCCTCCATGAGTCCTGGAATGGTGTTGAACTGCCTGCGGACCTCCTCAACCATCTTGAGAGCTGCACTACCAACACTCTTCATGGTCATGGCTGAGAACCAGTAAGGAAGCATCGCACCAACAATCAACCCAATGAAGACTTTGGGGGTGAGAACATCAACAGTTGAAATTGATGCTCGGCTTACAAAGGCACCAAAAAGTGCCAGAGACACCAAGGCTGCTGAACCAATTGCGAATCCCTAAAAAACGAAAGAGATGAGGGATGAATTGAAATGTACAACCAAGATATGTTGTGACCAAGAAAATGATTTTATCGTAGCAAGTAATTGCTGTACCTTTCCAATGGCAGCGGTGGTGTTTCCAGCAGCATCTAGAGCATCGGTTCTCTCACGGATTCTGTGGCTCATTCCGGCCATCTCAGCAATACCTCCAGCATTGTCACTGATGGGCCCATATGCATCAATGGCAAGCCCAGTAGCAATGGTGCTCAGCATTCCTAGAGCAGCAACTGCAATACCATACATGGCGGCAAAACTAAAACTGACGAAAATGCTGATGGCAATCGCGAAAATTGGAATGATGACAGATTTGTATCCCAAAGCAAGTCCGAAGATGACATTAGTGGCAGCTCCAGTTCGACATGAATCAGCGACATCTTGCACAGGGCTGCACAGGAGGACGTTGAATTAGAATGGAAACAAGCAAACTAGAACACGTCGCAACAGAAACTATTTCGCTACAGTTACGACAAAGAAAATTCACTAGCGCACCTGTAAGCATTGCTTGTATAGTATTCGGTGACAAAACCAATGACCAGGCCAGCCCACAAACCAATTGCCACGCAGAAGAACAGCTCCCTGACAAGCCCAACACGATGCAACAAGGTGCTGAAGAAAAGGCAACATAATGTTACCAGACGAACGAGAAAATAAGTAACATGCAGCTTACCAGTTCGTCACCGTCTTCTGGACACCAAAATTGAAGATTGTGAAGGTTGATGGGAGAGCCATCCAACTAACAATCCCAATGCCCACGGTCATGAGAGCAGTGGAAATTACGAGCTGTCTCTTAAGTGCAGGCTCGATCTCCTTCACCGCCTTTATCTCGAAGAAGTCGGTCGCAAAGAGAGTGGTGATCAAACAAACAATGATACCCACGGAGCTAATGAGAAGGGGGTACAACATGGCTGTCAGGTCATGGTTAATTCCAAAGGAAGAGATTGAGGCAACTACAAGGGCAGCACATGAAGACTCGGCATACGAGCCAAAGAGATCCGACCCCATACCAGCAATATCCCCAACATTATCACCAACATTGTCAGCAATCACCTATAAATCATATCGAAAATACATCAACCTCCATCCACGGCAAGAACAGAAAATATCTGCAATTAAACAAAAGCTAGAATGTACTGGAAATTTTAAGAAAAAAATGGTAGATATAGATGTCGGCAATAACAGGTTGGTAAAATGATTATGGCACAGAGAGACGAAAGAAAATAGATAAGGGCTCCTTGGCAGAACCTACGTAGGATGAATGAATGAACTAAAACCAAAGGTTTTTCATGAAGGGATGACATTCTTACAGCAGGGTTTCTAGGGTCGTCCTCAGGAATGTTCCTCTCAACCTTCCCAACAAGATCAGCACCGACGTCAGCAGCTTTCGTATAAATACCTCCACCAACTCTCCCAAAAAGGGCCATGGAAGAACCACCGAGGCCATAACCGGTGATAGCCTCAAAAAGGCCTTCCCAGTCTTCTCCATAATACAACTTGAATAGGTTGATTGCAACGTAAAGCACCAGAAGCCCATTTGCAGCAAGCAAAAAGCCCATCACTGCACCGGAGCGGAAGGCGGTAATGAAAGCCTTTCCAACACCCTTCCTTGCCTCCAACGTGGTCCTGGCATTTGCATATGTTGCAATCTTCATCCCAAGAAAACCAGAAACCACGGAGGTGATTGCACCAAGCAAGAATGAGACGGTGCTAAAAATGGCATTAGCAAGGGCAGGCTTGCAAGTCTTGTCCTTGCTATAGGTGCAGGGCTGGCTCTTCGTGCTGAAGCCCTCCACAGAGCCAAGGAAGAGGAAGATCAGAATTGCAAATGCAACCATGAATACTCCAACATATTGATATTCGGTAAAAAGAAAAGACGTCGCTCCTGTTACATGAATCAACAGGTCAAAATTAGTTTCCACACCATACTTAAAACCAAAAACAGACTGAAAAAAATGTAAAAAAGAAAAGAAAGAAGCAAAATAACAATTTCATGACTCTAGTCGACACAACTTAACTATATGGTCATTTTCCGGTAATATTATCCATCGTATTGCCTCTACTGAATGATATTGATTCATAAAAGTGGACATGTCATCAGAGCTATGAACATAATTTGAACTTCCACTCCACACAATCCGCTGGTAGACTATGATTGATGGATCAAAGTTGGGGTAAAAATTTAAAAAAAAAAAAAAAATCAGGCAGTTATAACCCTCCAAAAACAAAATTATAGATAATTGTTACCACCTCTGTTTCAGTATGCTACTAGTGGAGGACCTAACTTTACAAAGCAGCCAGTAAATTTGATACACAAAGCTAACCACGAATGAATGTAAAATTTGTTAAATGCTAATGGAAACATTCATAAAAATAATACATTGTATATAAGCATGGGTATGGCCCTTGCAGAACAGTTTAGATTAGGCTAAAGGGTGAAGGGTAAGTCAGGGGCATGACTCAGCTAATAGGACAATGGATACCAGATAGAAAACACAGATAGATCAGTCGGCCTAAAATAAATCTCAAATCAATTATGTATAGCGACATCGATGGTCGAAAATCAGTCTTCTTCCACAACCATCCAAGAAAGCATGAGTTTTTATGAGAAGCACAGCGCATTACCACTTGTGAGCATCTGATATAAGGGTTGACGAGCAAATTTTGAGATGATTAATTTCATGAAATCATGGTGTACTAGCATTCACAATGTTAAATAGCATGATCTAATTGGCAGCACATAAGATCCAGCAATTATGTAAAAATTAAGGACCTGACCTAAAAAAGGCTAGCTAAGAAAGTGTTATTTAGATTTTTTAGCTTTGTATAAGTACCCAAGATCCACTCGGTGCATAGCTGATATCGAATTATATACATGCCAGCACTAGTCCTCGCATACTCCCTCCATTAAAACCTTAGTATCTTTGCCAAACTAATAACAAATACTATGATAAGCTTGATCGACCTAGATAAGCCTATCCTGCAGCATCCTCTTTTCCATGCAGGTCATAGACCATATCTACTCTAGTGCCATTTACAACGACTCAAGATTTCATACAGAAAGATTAGTCGGAAGGTATTATTTGAATTCATTAAACTTATATAAATATCCAAGATTTATCCGGTGCATAATCGATATGGAATTAAATACACACTTGCATAGATCCTTATGGATTAAGATTGAAGAATCTTTAGATATGAAGGTCAAACAACTAGAATGTACAGATGGCAAACAAACTAACATCTCATCAAACAAAATTCTATAAGGATCTCCTCTAATGACCTTCTAGCAAATGGTACATTTTTGTTTAACAGAAAACTAACATAATTACCATTCAAAAAAGAAGAATTGAGTATCTTTATAAGGATAACTAACACCACGTATAGAACACAAATAATATTATAAGGGTAATTGGCACCATGTCACATCCCTTGATGAGAAACGAGAATTATTGAGATAGGAAGCCTGCAGAGTAAAAAAAAAAAAAAACACAGAGAAATCAGGACAAATCCCGTCTAACGTGCATTTCTGAGGACCACAATAAACAACTGCTTATCTCCTTAAAAAAGTGCCCAACATAAGCCAGAATTTTTGTGAGGACCACAATACACAACCTTTTCTTCGACCACCGAACATATATGTATGGAACAAATTTCTACAAAAATTTAAATATTTAAAGTTACTGCTCCTTCCGAATAAAAATATGAGAGATCAAAAAGGAGAGAGAAAAGAGAGATCGATGACGAAAACTAGCATATACCAGTCATAAATATCATAAAAAACAGCAGCAAATACTGGTTTGAAGAAGTATATATGAAGAGAAAAAGGTATAATTTGATATAAAATCTGGCTTATCTCTGGAGCACCAAATTAGCCAAAGAGCCCATATGGAAGGCATACGCAAAAGAATTATTTATGTAGAATTAAGATGAGAAAAGAAAACTATGCTTCTCGAGGTTTTTAAAAAAAAATGAGGTGCACAAACGCTCTGCTACAGTAATCGCACTCATAAAAACCGCAACCCCATAGAGAAAAAAGTGTTTTTGCTACCAACAATCAGCTTAAAACTAAAAAAAAGAAAAGAAATGATATATCGGCTAAAAACTTCAAGGAGCACAAGAAGGCTTGTAAAAATAACGAGCACATCTAGTTAACATTAAAAGAAAAAAAAAATCCCATTTTTCTCTGACTATCAGGGAGATCTAAACGAAATCAAGAAGCTTCATGGAATCTTTGGTCACAAGCATAGAAAGATCAGACCATAAAACCACCAGATCCGCAAAAAGAAAAAGAAAGAAACATCGAATCGCAAGAGATCCGACGAATGAGTTCTCACCCTCCGAAATGGCGCTCTGGATGTCGGCGCATTTGACGACGACGTTGTGGTCGTTGAGGCCCTCCTCCTCCTCGATGAGGTAGTCCGAGTACCCGTTCTTGTTCCCGCTCGCCGGCTGCTGCCGCTCCGCTGACAGCTTCACCTTGGAGACCAGCATCCACTGGACCAGGGAGAAGACGATCCCGACGACAGCGGCCACCGGGATCAGAATCTCCGTCAGGAGATCGGAGAGGATCGCCGCCCCCATTGCCGGATCTAGCCGGAATGAATCGCCCGACGAGCGGCGCAACACTCAACCCCCAAGAAACGCGGGACCGAACGCCGGAAGCTAGGGCTTTCACAGTTGGAGGGCTCTCTGTAGCGGCTACTGACGTGACCTCCGGCTCCTCATATATGGATGAGACCAGCGAAGCTAAGGCCTCTCGGTAAAAGTTAAGAGGCTACAAATAAGTTTTTCCTAACCGTATACCCGACCGCCGCGCTGTAAAAGGGCTTCCCAGTTCTTAGGATTTTTCATGAGGGCACGTTAAGTAAAATGATCTGGAGGATCATTTTCATTACTCACCGTGCTGACGCGTCATTGGAGGCGAGCAACTGGGGCACGTCTGGTTGGGACAAGTTGGACGGAAGCGGAAATAGAAATGAACAGCTCTCGTTTCAGCCGTTTTAAATAAGACCAGGATATGTACATATGAGGGGCGGGTGAGTGAAAAGGCGGCCTAGGAGGGTGAAATGCTGGTGTTAATTAATAAAATAAGGAAAAGGGCAAACGGGATTTCCATGTTCTTTAAAATCCGGAACTTCTAGAAGCGTGGGACGATTACGTAAAAGGGACGGTTTGATGGGATGGCTTTCTGCCGGACCCTTTACCATCTTTCACTCAAGGAATAACACTCAATTAATTATTATTACTTTATGATTGTTGAGTCAGATTCCGTCTCCACGTAAAAGTTGCACCCCCTTTTTTTAAATAGGTAACGGATTGACAATCCATGTTGATGACCTAAATCATTAAATATAATTCATCATATTTAAATTATTTATATATAAAAAATTATATAACCCGATGATTCTTAATTTATATATAGATAATTAAAAATTTAATAATTTAAATAATATAAAATAATATATATAGTTTTTTATTATATGATGCATGAGTTAAAAATCTTCGCATCCTCTATACATAAGAAATTTAGAAATGATAAATCATATCTAATAATTTAAATTATTAATATAAATTTTTTATTATTTAATCAAAAATAGACATAACTCTTGTAAAATTACACGAAGTGTACCTATAATCATAGTATTATTTTTAAGGCCATGTCCGACTCTACTAATTATAGTGTAATTAAGTTAAGATCGATTAAGCTCGCCCTTGGAAGCATAGGTTGAAATTAATTTTAAACTTAAGCATCAATGAATTAATTAAAATATTAGATGGGATGTCTATTATCTATGTAGTATGAAATATGGATAATATAAATATTCTCATGTTTTATTGGGTCGAGCTCGGTGAAGTTGGATTTTTTTTTTTTGTTTCAAGACCCCATTTGAAAATTAATAACAAATTTGTTTTGTTAGTACTAGCTTAACTTATTAAATTTTTTTTTCTAAGATGAAATATCAATAGAACTTTAATATGAACACAATCAAGAAAGTTTAAAAAAAAAAATATCATGAAAAAATATAGGAACGACCGCTGCCTTGGCCCATAGAACCTTTTTTGAATGCTTTGCAATTAAAAAAAAAAAAATGCAAGGTACTATTCATTTTATAATAGACGTGCCTATTGTTCAGGAAAGCACATCCTTCTATCAATCTCCAAATATCGTGTAAGCTCAAATTGAGCTGATGCAGCTGGGTTTCACGCCCCTATCTATCACCGCCGGGCCTTCGGCTTTGCCAGGGTCAGAATAGGAAACGGCCGCGTGCCTCCATAGCTAGGCCCAGGGGTACGGAACCCAAAAATAGCCTGAATGAGATCGAGGGAACGGTAACCGCACCACAATTGAGTGGAAGCAGATAACCCCGGTAGCCTCATGCCTGTCCCACCGTAGGATGGATGGGAAGCATGGGCGCATGGCTCCGTGGCTGTGCCGTTTACCTATAGATTTACAAAATCATGAGAGAATAAAAGGTGGAATAAAATAATATTCTAGTTGATGAATAATTTTTTTTTAAAAAAATTATCATTTTTTTTGCATAAAAACTGAATTTTAAAATAAAATATTTTAAATTAATTAAAGAAAGCTGCAAGTACTTTTATAAATCATATAACTTTTAGCTATTCATGTGCTGGACAAATGACAATTAAACAAGCTGGATGGGTGTTGCTAATAAACAAGATTAGGACATGATAAGGCAACCAATGAAGTCTTGCTTATTTTGGGAATGTTCTCAATAACTTGATTTGGCCCGTTGTCGTGGATGTTAAATCCCAATTAATACTCAAGATGTTATACATGTTTAAAGAAGATTTAACAAAATTGTGTCTTATAGTTGAATGTATGGATGAAATAGTATGCCTATATGATCATTCAAACTACTAAATTCGGGCATTTCACCTATGGATATGGGACCATTTATCATCTAATAATATGTCGAGATAAATGATGATTTGGGTTTCATAACCTTCGCTCCTCATCTACTTTCTGTTGCGATGTCTTCAATTGGTGGCTTCTCTCATTTGACAAACATCGTCATTAGATGGGGTCATTATGTA
>QRFJ01000480.1:546669-621669 GCA_006176705.1 Cocos nucifera | reverse complement strand
GATTGAAGAAAAAATTTGAAAGAAGTTCGGCTCCTGGAGGAACTTGACTGAAGGAGAAATCCGGAAGGAGTTCAGCTCCTCGAGGCATCCGACTGAAGTAGAAATCCGAAAGAAGTTCGGCTCCTGTAGAAATCCGACTGAAGGAGAGGTTCGGAAGGAGTTAGGCTCCTGAAGACACTTGACTGAAGAAAAAAATCTAGAAGTAGTTCGGCTCCTGGAGGAACTTGATAGAAGAAAAAATCCGGAAGGAGTTCGACTCTTGGAGGAATTTGATTGAAGGAGAAGTCTGGAAGGAGTTTGGCTCCTGTAGGAATCCGACTGAAGGAGAGGTTCGAAAAGAGTTCAGCTCCTGTCGACATCCGACTGAAGGAGACGTCCGGAAAGAGTTCGTTTTCTGAAAGAATCTGACTGAAGGAGAAATCTGAAAGAAGTTCGATTGCCAAAGAAGTTCGGTTGGGATTCAGTTGTTGAAAAATTCGATCGGTTGAAGGAGTTTGGCTAAGATTTGGCCATCGGAGGGGCTCAGCTGGGGTCCAGCCATTGGAAGAAGAATTTCTAATTGAAGCTCTTTCATGATTATCGATTGCATTAGGCTAATCATCAGACTGGACTTCAGTAGGAGCGAAATTTATCCCCAATAATAGTTTCTCTACTCCTGATTTCGAAATTCAAAGGAAGAAAGTATAAAAAAGACGACTGTCGAAGTTCTCTTTCGGGCTCTAAACCAGTTTAGATTGAAGCTCGAGGGAGATCTTATCTCCAGTCGAGGTTGAAGTTGAAGTTCGGAGGAGATCTTGTCTCTAGTCGAGGTTGAAGGAGATCTTATCTCCTGTTGAAGGGTTGGAGCTTGGGGGAGATCTTATCTCCAACCGAGGTTGAAGAAAATCTTATCTCCTATTGACGTAGAAGCTTAGGAAAGATCTTATCTCCAACCGAGGTTGAAGTTGAAGGAGATCTTATCTCCTCTTCTCACCTCATCTAAAATGAACAAGGCCTTCGACTTTGCTCATGTTAGGATGAGATTCTTCTCTTATTCCTAACGGACTATAGGGGTATGTAAGAGCCGTTGTCAGGGCCTTCCCTCCATCTCATCTAAAATAAACGAGGTCTTCGACTTTGCTTGCATTAGGATGACATTCTCCTCCTATTCCTAATGGACTATAGGGTCGCATAAGAACCGCTGTCAGGGCCTCTTTCCTCATCTCGTCTAAAATGAACGAGGCCTTCGATTTTGCTCGCGTTAGGATGAGGTTCTCCTCTTATTCCTAACGAACTATATGGGCACATAAGGACCATTGTCAGGGCCTCTCCTTTCATCTCGTCTAAAATGAACCAAGCCTTCGACTTGCTCATGTTAGGACGAGATTCTCCTCCTATTCCTAACATGACTACTATTGATTGCTTCTTTCCTATCGTTACATAGTTTTTGCATCAAGAAACAATAATGTTGAAATGGAGGAGTTTTATTGAAGAAAAATTACCGACAGTATATTCTCAGATTCTTTGAGTTTCAAGATCGTGGGAGCATTGTTCCTCTGAGCTCCTTCAGATGATAAATTTTGAGCCGGACAATCTCCTCTACTTCATACAGGCCTTCCTAATTTGGGGCAAGCTTCCCCTGACTCTAAGGCTAAGAAATGATGACTCGTCGAAGTACTAAGCCCCCTAAAGATAGTATTGATGATGCCGAGAGGCAGTCGATCTTCTTGTTGTTCCTCTCTCATTGGTGGTTCTAGCTGCGGTAGCGCTCTTGGCTGATTTTTTTTTGCTTCAGGCCGGTGTCTGTGGAGCATTGAGAGGGGCGTGGTTGTGAAATCTTCTGGAGGGGACTTCTTCACACCCTTCCATCAGGGCTTCTTTGATGATGAGCTCGAGGAGGAGTTCGGGCTCGCTCGTGCTCGAAGGGAGTCTGGGAGCACGGTCGAACTTCATTCGACCTTCTACCAGTGATACTGAAGAATTTCATTTAGCCCTCTCTGATATTCATCAGGGAATTGAACCTCGGCATGAACATTGGCTACTGATGAAGTGAGCCACAAACTGATAACTCATCAAGTCAAAGAAGAAGATCATATCCAACTTTAATATCAAGTACCAATTTCTTTCTGCTTCCTTCAAAGTAGACGAAAAAGCTCGACATAAGATGGCATTTGATGCGCCATGGAGCAGCATCATAGTCCGAAAGACCTTCAGATGATCGATCAGATTAGAGGTTCCATCGTAGGTTTCAAATCGGAGAAAGCTCAAAGTTCGGTGGAATGAGCTCTTGCATAATTCAGAGAGAGAAAGAGAGATCGGTGCGGACGTCATCATGGTGAGCCGGGGCAACGTGGCCGAGCTCCTCAATCCATCGATCCATCTTCCGTAGTTTCTGATAAAGGATGTCATCTTGATCGCAGATCTTGGAAGGCTTCCGACTGTAGATGGAGAAGGTTTCTTTCAGAGAAGAATCACGATCCGAACAAGAATCCTTTGCTCTCTATTTTCTCTTTTCAAGGATGATGGGTATGCTAGCCCAAGTGCTCTTTCTTGGGGCTGATTTCTGACATCCTAATAGTGGGTTTTCTGATGGAATCACCATCGGAGGCTGTTGCATGGCCAGCACCATCTCGGTGAGGCCATAAATCTACTGCATCGGTAGGTTGAAATGCTCCAGATCTACCGTGACCGCTGGTGGAGGAGGAGGTTGAAGTATCAATGATGGAGCAGAGATAGACGGATCTAGCCCAGATCTAATGGTAGAAGCGATAGATCTTCGGATAGTTGCCTTCTTTAGAGGCATCTCTTGGGATTGAGGGAGAGGATGGAGATGGACCTTGGAGAAGAAGATCCAAAGGATCGGTTGAGCACTCCTTTAAGAATAAGAATACCTTAGGAACAGAGGGCCATTCCTCTAGCATCAATTCTATTGTTGCAGAATCTGATCAACGTCGGATCGAGCTGGAGTCGAGAAAGATGAGGTCGCCATCGGTGACCTACAAAATAAAGTTTCATCCAGAGTCGATGGTGGCGGCTCTGATAGGACCCTCCAACAATCAAGTCAGCTCTTCTAACCAATAGAAATGAAGTGCTCAGACAAGAATTTAGTAAAATTTTGGAAAGAAGAAGAGAGCTTAGAGAAAACATATTTAGAAGATCTCTTTTATAGACGAAGCCTGTAGCAGACTGATAGTGACGATCGTAACCGTTCGATAGTGGGCCGCTCGGGGCCACATGGAGTTGTTATGGAGAGAGGTGTCTGTTGCCGTGATGTGACCGTTTATTGAGATTTAATAGTTAAAGTTTGGAGGAAGCAAGCGTTGGTTGATGAAGAGCTTTGACATATATTAATTCTAGAGGAGTTTGGACTCCTAAAGGAAACTTTGACTGAAGAAGAAATTCGAAAGAGTTTGGCTCTTGGAGAAATTTGACTGAAGAAGAAGTTCGACTCCTGGAGGAATCCGACTGAAGGAGAAGTCAGAAAGGAGTTCGGCTCCTCTAGGCATCCGACTGAAGAAGAGGTCCAGAAAAAGTTTGGCTCCTATAGGAATCTGACTGAAGGAGAGGTCCAAAAGGAGTTCGGCTCTTGGAGGCATCCATCAGAAGGAGAGATTCAGAAGAAATTCGGCTCCTGAAGGAGTCTGACTGAAGGAGAAGTCCGAAAGGAGTTCGGCTCCTATAGGCATCCATTTGAAGGAGAGATCCAAAAAAAGTTTGTCTCCTGAAGATATCTGACTGAAGAAGAAATTTGAAAGGAGTTCGACTTCTGTAGCAATCCGATTGAAGAAGTGGTCCGAAAGAAGTTCGGCTCCTTGAAGCATTCGACTGAAAGAGAGGTCCGAAAGAAGTTCGACTCCTGAAGGAGTTCGACTAAGGAAGAAGTCCGGGAGGAGTTTGACTCCTATAGGCATCTGACTGAAGGAGAGGTCTGGAAGAAGTTTGGCTCCTGGAGGCATTCGTCTGAAGGAGAGATCTGGAAGGAGTTTGGCTCTTGAAGGAGTTTGACTGAGGAAGAAGTCTGGGAAGAGTTCGACTCCTGGATGAGTCTGACAGAGGAAGAGATTCGGAAGGAGTTCGGCTCTTGAAGGAGTCCAACTGAGGGAGAAGTCCGAAAGAAGTTTGGCTCCTGTAGGCATCCATCTAAAGGAGAGATCCAGAAGGAGTTCGGCTCCTGGAGGCATCTGATTGAAGAAAAAATCTGAAAGGAGTTTGGTTTCTGAAGGCATTTATTTGAAGGAGAGATCCAAAAGGAGTTCGACTACTGGAGGGGCCCGACTGATGAAGAAGTCTAGGTGGAGTTCGGCTAAAGTCCGAAAGGAGTTCGACTGGGGTTCGACCGTTGGAGGAGTTCGATTGGATTCAGCCGTCGGAGGAGTTCGACTACTGAATGAGTTCGACCACTGAAGAAAGAATTTTTGATTGAAGTTCTTCCATGATTATCGATTGCATTAGGCTAAGCATCAGACTGGACTTCGATGGGAGCGGAATTTATCCCCAACAATAGTCTCCCCACTCCCGAGTTCAAAATTCGAAGGAAGGGAGTATAAAAAAATGACTATCAAAGTTCTTTTCTGGGCTCTACATTGTTGAGGTTGAAGCTCGGAAGGAGATCTTATCTCTAGCCGAGGTTGACGTTGAAGTTTAAGCTCGGGGGAGATCTTATCACCAGCCGAGGTTGAAGTTGAAGTTGAAGAAGATCTTATCTCCTATTGACGTAGAAGCTCGGAGGAGATCTTATTTTCAGTCGAGGTTGAAGGAGATCTTATCTTCTGTTGATGTAGAAGCTCAGGAGAGATCTTATCTTCAACCGAGGTTGAAGTTGAAGTTGAAGGAGATTTTATCTCTTGTTGACATAGAAGCTCGGAGGAGATCTTATCTCCAGCCGAGGTTAAAGGAGATCTTATGTTCTATTGATGTAGAAGCTCGGAGGAGATCTTATCTCCAGTCGAGGTTGAAGGAGAACTTATCTCCTATTGAAGTTGAAGCTCGGAAGAGATCTTATCTTCAGTCGAGATTGAAGAAGATCTTATCTCCTGTTGATGTTGAAGTTGAAGCTTGGAGGAGATCTTATCTCCGGCAAAAGTTGAAGGAGATCTTATCTCGTATTGACGTAAAAGCTCGGAGGAAATCTTATCTCCAGCCAATGTTGAAGTTGAAGGAGATCTTATCTCCTCTTCTCACCTCGTCTAAAATGAACAAGGCTTTCGACTTTGCTCACGTTAGGATGAGGTTCTTCTTCTATTCCTAATGAACTGTAGGGGCACATAAAGACCGTTGTCAGGGTCTCTCCCCCCATCTCGTCTAAAATAAATGAGGTCTTTGACTTTGCTCTCGTTAGGATGAGGTTCTCCTCCTGATCTTAACGGGCTGTAGGGGCACATAAGGACCATTGTCAGGGCCTCTCTCCTTATCTCGTCTAAAATGAACGAGGCCTTCGACTTTGCTCGTGTGAGGATGAGGTTCTCCTCCTATTTTTAATGGACTGTAGGGATACATAAGGGTCATTATCAGGACCTCTCCCCTTATCTCATCTAAAATGAATGAGGCCTTCGACTTGCTCATGTTAGGACGAGGTTCTCCTCCTGTTCCTAACATGGCCATGGTAGTACATTCTCAGATTCTTTGAGTTTCAAGATCGTGGGAGCGTTGTTTTTTTGAGCTCCTTTTAAATGATAAGTTCTAGACCGGATGACCTCTTCTACTTCATACGGGCCTTTCTAATTCGGACAAGCTTTCCCTGACTTTGAGGCTGAGAGATGACGGCTCTCCGAAGTACTAAGCCCTCCAGAGATAGTGTTAATGATGCCCAGAGACGGTCGATCTTCTTATTGTTCATCCCTCATTGGTGGTTCTAGCTGCGATAGTGCCCTTGGTTGATCTTCTCTTGCTTTAGGTCGATGTCTATGGAGCATTGAGGGGGGCGTAGTTGTGAAACCTTCTTGAGGGAGACTTCTTCGCGCCCTTCCGTCAGGACTTCTTTGATGACTAGCTCGGGGAGGAGTTCGGACTTGTTCACGCTCGGAAGGAGTTCGAGTGCGCGGTCGAACTTCATTCGGTCCTTCTACCAGTGATGTTGAAGAACTTCATTCGGCCCTCCCTGATATTCATCAGGAAATTTGAATCTCAGCGCGAACGTCGGCTACTGATGAAGTAAGCCGCAAACTGAGGGCTCATCAGGTCAAAGGAAGAAAATCGTACCCGACTTCAACGTCGAGTACTAGTTTTTTGCTGCTCTCTTCAAGGTAGATGAAAAAGCTCGGCATAAGATGGCGTCTGGTATGCCATGGAGTAGCATCATAGTCCAAAAGGCCTCCAGGTGATCGATCTAATCAGAGGTTTCATCGTAGCTTTCAAATCGGGAGAAGTTCGAAGTTCGTTCGGAATAGGCTCTTGCATAATTTGGAAAGAGAAAGGATGATCGATGCAGACATCATCATGGTGAGCTGAGGCAATGTGGTCGAGCTCCTCAATCCGTCGATCCATCTTTCATAATTTCTGATCGAGGACGTCATCTCGATCGCAGACCTTGGAAGGCTTTTGATTGTAGATGGGATTTCTTTCGGAGAAAAATCACGATATGAACAAGGATCCTCTACTTTCTATTGTTCCTTTCCAAGGGCGACGAGTATGCTAGCCCAAGTGCTCTTTCTTAAAACTGATTTCTGATATTCTGATGATAGATTTTCTGACGGAATCACCATCGAAGGCTGCCGCATGGCCTGCACCATCTTGGTAAGGCCTTGAACCTGTTGCATCAGCAGGTTGAACTGCTTCGGATCTACCATAGCTATCAGTGGAGGAAGAGAATGAAGTACCGATGATGGAGAAGGGATAGACGGATCTGGTCTAGATCTGACGGTAGAAGCGGTAGATCTTCGGGTAGTTATCCTCTTTGGAGGCATTTCTCGGGATTGAGGGAGTGGATGGAGATGGACCTTGAAGAAAAAGATCCAGAGGGTTGACTGAGCACTCCTTTAAGAATAAGGGTACCTTAGGAATAGAGGGCCTTTTTTTTAACACTAATTCTGTTGGTGCAGAATTTGATCGACGTCGGGTTGAGCTGGAGTCGAAGAAGATGAGGTCACCGTCGGTGACCTACAAAATAAAATTTCGTCCGGAGTCGATGATGGTAGCTCCGATAGGATCCTTCGACGATCAAGTCAGCTCTTCTGACCAATAGAAATGGAGTGCTCAAGCAAGAATTTAGCAGAATTTTGGAAAGAAGAAGAGAGCTTAGAGAAAACATATATGGAGGATCATTTTTATAGATGGAGCCTGTAGCAGACTTGATAGTGACGGTCGTAACCGTCCAGTAATAGGCCGCTCGGGACCACATGGAGTTTGTTATGGAGAGAGGTGTTTATTGCTATGATGTAGCCGTTCGTTGAGATTTAATAGTCGAAGTTTGAAGGAAGCAAGCATTGGTTGGTGAAGAGTTTTGACTTATATCAATTTTAGAGGAGTTCGGACTCCTAAAGAAAACTTTGACTGAAGAAAAATTTGAAAGGAGTTCGACTCCTGGAGGAACTTGACTGAAGAAAAAGTTCGAAAGAAGCTCGGCTCCTGGAGGCATCCGACTGAATGAGAGGTCCGGAAGGAGTTCGACTCTTGCAAGAGTCTGATTGAGGAAGAAGTCTGGAAGGAGTTCGGCTCCTGTAGGCATCTGACTGAAGGAGGGGTTCGGAAGGAGTTTGGCTCCTGGAGGAACTTGACTGAAGGAGAAGTCCAGTAGGAGTTTGGCTCCTCGAGGCATCCGACTGAAGTAGAGGTTCGGAAGGAGTTTGGCTTCTGTAAGAATCCGACTGAAGGAGAAGTCCGGAAGGAGTTTGACTCCTGAAGGCACTTGACTGAAGAAGTTCGGCTCCTGGAGGAACTTAACTGAAAAAAAAAATTCGGAAGAAGTTTGGCTTCTGGAGGAACTTGACTAAAGAAAAAAGTTCGGAAGGAGTTCGGCTCCTCGAGGCATCCGACTGAAGAAAAAGTTCGGAATGAGTTCGGCTCCTGTAGGAATTCGACTGAAGGAGAGGTTCAGAAGGAGTTCGGCTTCTGTCGACATCCGACTGAAAAAGATATTTAGAAGAAGTTCGGCTCTTGGAGGAATTCGACTGAAGAAAAAATCTGAAGGGAGTTCGATGGGGGTTCGATTGTTGAGAAGTTCGGCCGACTGAAGGAGTTCGGCTAAGATTTGACTGTCGGAGGAGTTCGATTGGAATCTAGCTACTGGAGAAAGAATTTTTGATTAAAGCTCTTCCATGATTATCGATTGCATTAAGCTAATCATCAAACTGAACTACGATAGAAGTAAAATTTATCCTCAATAGATAACAATAATCAAGCATCATAATTTATTATTTAATCTTACAGTGATGTACTCTTTTCACGCTTTGTTCTTTGTTCTTTTATGCATGTGTGAGAAGCTAACAGCACAAGCTTGCTGATCAACAACCAGCTGGCTTCCGGTCCTCCCTTTTTTTGTTAAAAAAAAAAAAAAAAAAAGTCAATCATGTGAGAAATAATAATTTCACATTGGATAGATTAAGAACTTTTATGATATTTATATATTTTTGGACTCAACTATCTAAATGTCTGCACTTTTAGATAGAATCTTAAAATGATATCAAAACCCATCAATTCTTCTTACATATGAAAATCTTCATTCTCTTATTACTAACCGCATATCGTCCCTCATAAGGAGAATTGGGCTAAGATATGTAGGTAAGAGTAACCTTGGGCTCCCTGAGACTTCGAACCTAGAAGATGGATTTAAAATCTTAATGAAGCATAATGAGCAACCAATTTCACATCTTAAAAATTTATTTAAAAGATAAAGTCTTCACAAAAATATTTCGATGTTATTAAGTCTTAATAAAATCTTAATGGGTGTAAAATTTCTAGGAATTTAGAAAAACTATTTCAGCACCATAGAATTGGATCGGAATTGCTATAAGAATGATTATTCATAAGGTAGCTTAACATATGATTTTCTAAAGAATCTGGTTTGGAGTAAGAAAGATATTTTTGTAGCACGATATAACATCATAATTGAATTTCTATTATTTTGAATGAATATTTTTAAAGCCTTGAATTAAATTTATGTATATTTTTATGTATGGAGAAATTATATCCAATACTATATGAGGGTACACTATATCAATCATAATCCATATTCACCATTAGGGCTGCAAACGAATCGAGCTGTCTGCGAGCTACCCGAGCTCGACTCGAGTTCAAGCTCAACTCGACTTGGTTATTATTGAGTTTGAGTTAAGTTTGAGTAGCTTTTCGAGTCGAGCTCGAGTAGCAGGATACTTGACTCGAAAGCTAGCGAGCCTATTCGAGTATATATATATATTTAATAATATTAATTTTATTTATAATATATATATTATTAATAAGATAAGGCTCGATTTCGAGTTCGAGTATGGCTCGATTTATATTTGAGTCGAATCGAGTCGATCTCGAGTCTTGCCTATTTTTTATCGAGTCGAGTTCGAGCTTGAAATATTAAAACTCGATCGAGCTCGAGTCAAATTTCGAATCCGAATATTTTGAATCGAGTCGAGTTCGAGCTTTCAATTACTCGATTGAACTCAGCTCGATTGCATCTCTATTCACCATGGAGCTTATTTATCAAGCACACATCTTAGTACACCGTCAAAGAATCAGGCAACTATGATTAGCATAATATAATGTGTGATGTAAGATATAATTTATGGTATGTATGTGAGTAATGAGTTTGGAATACCCTATCTCCATAGAGAAATTATATCTTATACTAAGTGGCTTCTGCCATCTCGGCTTTTCGTGTGAGCTTTATGCTTGTCTCATTGGTGATTAACATGGCGTATGGTCAAATCAATACATATGATGCAGGATATAATATCGCATGTATTGTTGCTCATCCATGTCCCATAAAAAATTATTGGATTGATGAGATCGAACAATCACTAGCCATATTATCTATCCGTATATTTAAACTATTCAAAATCAAAATAAAGATGAGAATTCAACTTATTATCCGACACTCGTATGTCTTTGGATTTGGATTGGCCCACTGGATCTAATCAATCCAATAATTTTTCATGTGTCCCACCGGAAAACACTGGAAGATTTCACCGAGATAGAAGTGAAATTTAACATATATCCTCCTACGGCACCACTTCCAAATATCCAGGAATGGTTCTGTACTAGTGTTTAGTGCCCTTCTGACATCCTCTCACGACCCAGGGCTTCCATTTCTTTATCGAGGGTGGGGTGGCATCACTGTAAACGTCACGTGCGCTGCACATTCTACACCGAGAGCAAGGTGTAAGATTACCGATGAAACATTAATGTCATCGCCGCGTCATTTAAAAAAAAAAAAAAAAAATCTTAGACGAGAGATCCACTGATGCAAATGATATATTTGTCTTGATAACTAATTCATCGACCAGGTAAACAATTGAACAAACTTGAAAAATTCTGTCCCTCAAAGCTGTCAGCTGCTGGCCTCTTTGTGGGGGCCAGAAAAGCCACCAAAGGTTTTGCTGATTTTATTATTAAAAAAAATCGAAGATGACAAATATAATAAAGGAGGGTATTTAATTTATGAGAGTCGACATTAAAATAAGTTCGGCAACGTAGACTGAAATTTTTTTTTGGGCCCGAGGGGATGGAAAGTTTATATCCCATGCTGGCGTGCGTTAGTTTACGAAGTCCTTTCATGTTGCACTGCAAGCAATATTTGGTTGATGCGCTTAATATATTGGCCCAACAAAATGTTTTTTAATCAGCAAGCAAGTAGCTCATGTTTGCTACATTCCGAAGGTATTCCAAGGTTCACCTCCCCACAGCTCAGCATGTGCTGGCAGGGTTGGTGGGAATTGTGAGGAGCAATGGGTGAGAACTTTAGTTGGATCAGGTCTGTAGCTGTGTTAATGAAATATAAACACGAATATTTTTCTTCCATTTTTCTGTTTAATTTATGCACATAGATTCATAATTGAATTAGTCTACAGCTAACATGATAGATCCGATCCAATTAATAATTTTTTAATGATGGATTATTCGGTATATGAATGAATGCTTTAATAAAAATATCTAAAAGGTGTTTATATTAATCCTAATGAAGCACATGCATGATCATTGTTGGGGATGAACTCCGCTTTCGTCGAAGTTCAGTCTGAATGCTTGATTTAACGCAATTGGCAATCACGAAAGAGCTTCGATCGAAAATTTTCCTTCAATGATCAGACCCCAGCCAAATTCCTCTAGCGGCCAAAGCTTAGCCGAACTCCTCAGCGGCTAAGCCCCAGTCAAACTCCTCCAGCGATCGAACTCCTCTCGGACTTCTCTCTCAGTCGGACTCCTATAGGAGCTGAATTTCTTTCGGATCTCTTTTTCAGACAAGTTTCTACAAGAGCCGAACTCCTTCTGGATTCCTCCTTCAGTCGGATTTCTACGGGAGTCAAACTTCTTTCGAATTTCTCTTTCAGTCGGACTTCTACGAGAGCCGAACTCCTTTCGGATTTCTCCTTCAGTTGGACTTCTACGAGAGCCGAACTTCTTTCGGATTCCTCCTTCAGTCAGATTTCTACGGAAGCCGAACTCTTTCCGGATTCCTCCTTTAGTCAAACTTTTACGGAAGCCGAACTTCTTCCAGATTTTTTCTTCAGTCGGACTTTTATGGAAGCCGAACTCCTTTCAGATCTCTCCTTCAGTCGAATTTCTATGGAAGTCGAACTTCTTCCGGATTCCTCCTTCAGTCGGACTTCTACAGGAGCCGAACTCCTTTTGGATTCCTCCTCCAGTCGGATTTCTATAGGAGTCGAACTCCTTCTGGATTCTTCCTACAGTCGGATTTCTACAAGAGCCAAACTCTTTCCAGATCTTTCATTCAGTCAAATTTCTACAGGAGTCAAACTTCTTTCAGATTGCTTTTACAGTCGGACTCCTTCAACTCAGTCGAACTCCGAACGCATGCTTCCATCAGACGGCATGGCTGTCATTATCGATCTAGCAACAACTCTCTCCATAACAGACCCCATGTGGTCCACGATTGGATGGTATGGCTGCCACTATCAGTCTGACGACACCTCTCTCTCCGTAGCAAACTCCACGCGATCCACGATCAGACGGTATGACTGCCACTATCAGTCTAGCGACACCTCTCTTCATTACAAACCCCACGCGGTCCACTACCAGATGGCTGCAGCTATTACTATCAATCCGCTACAAGCTTCATCTATAAAAAGAAATCCTCCAGATATATTTTCTCTAAGCTCTCCTCTCCTCCTCTAAACTCTGCTGAACTTTTTTTCAAGCACTCCATTTCTATTAGCCAGAAGAGCTGACTTGATCATCGAAGGATTCTATCGGAGCCACCACCATCAACTTCATATGGGACTTTATTTTGTAGGTCACCGACGGCGACCTCGCCTTTCTCAATTTTAGCTCGATCTGGCATCAACCAGATTCTGTACCAACAGAATTGACGCTAGAGGAAGGACCTCTATTTTTGAGATACCTTTGTTCTTAAAGGAGTGCTCAGTTGACCATATGGAGCTTCTTCTCCAAGGTTCATCTCCATTCTCTCCCTCAATCCCAAGAAATGCCTCCAAAGAAGATGACTACCAGGAGATCTACTACTTCTGTCATCAGATCCAAGCCAGATCTGCCTATTTTGACTCCAGCACCAGCACTTCAACCACCATCTCTATGGGTGGCCATGGTAGATTCAGAGCAGTTTAATCGATTGATGCAGCGGATTCAGGGCCTCTCCAAAATGGTGCAAGCCATGCGGCAGCCTCCGGTGGCAGTTTCGCTAGAAAATTCGCTATCGAGATGTCGAAAATCGATCCCAAGGAGGGGCACTTGGGCTAGCATACCCATCGCCCCAGGGAAGGAGAAATAGAGAGCAGAGGATTCTTGCTTGGATCATGGTTCTTCTCCAGAAGGGATCTTCCCCATCCACGGTCGGAAGCCTTCCAAGATGACGTCCGCATCGATTTTTCTTTCTCTCCTCGAATTATGCAAGAGCCCGTTCCTCCGAACTTCAAGCTCCCCTAATTTGAAAGCTATAATGAAATCTCTGATCCGATCGATTATCCAAAAGCCTTCCAGACCATGATGCTGCTCCATGGCATACTAGACACCATATTATGCCGAGCTTTTCCATCTACTTTAAAGGGAGAAGCAAAAAATTGGTACTTGACATTGAAGTTGGGTACGATCTTCTTCTTTGATCAGATGAGCCATCAGTTTATGGCTCACTTCATCAGTAGCTGACGTTCGCACCGAGGTTCGAATTTTCTGATGAACATCAAGCAGAAGGAGGAAGAATTCATCCAGGCTTATGTCACACGATTTAATGCTGTTGCGTTGGAGGTTCGGAATCTAGATCAGTTAGTTGCGATGGCTGTACTCAAGGGCGGCCTTCAGAAGAACGATTTGCTGTTCTTTCTAGAGAAGAAGTACCTTAGAAACTTTGCCGATCTGCTAGCCCGGGCTGAGGGATATGCCCGTGCAGAAGAAGCCTTCAAGTTGAAGGATGAAAAAGTCATAGGAGAGCGGTAGATGGACGAGTCTAGCAAACCCACGACTAATGGAGGGTCGAATGAATTTTGACCGTGCTCACGGACTCCCCCCAAGTGCAAGCAAGGCTGAACTCCCCCTCGAGCTCATCATCAAAAAATTTCTGACAGAAGGGTGCGAAGAAGTTCTCCCCTTTGAAGGTTTCACAACTACGGCTTCCCTCAATGCTTCACAGACGTCGATCTAAAGCAAATCAATGGCGCTACCGCAGCTAGAACCACCAATATGGAAGGAACAATAAGGAGATCAGCCACCTTCCGGCATCATCAATGCTATCTCTAGGGGGCTTAGTACTTCGGTGAGCCGCCATCTCTCAACCTCAGAGCCAAGAGAAGCTTACCCCGAATTGAGAAGGCCCATATGAAATAGAGGAGATTGTCCAACCTAAAACTTATTACCTGAAGAAGCTTGAAAGGACAACGCTCTCACGATCTTGAGACTTAGAGAATCTGAGAATTTACTGTCGATAATTTTTCTTCAATAAAACTTCTCCATTTCAACATTATTATTTTTCGACGGAGAAGAAGCAATCAATAGTAGCCATGTTAGGAATATGAGGAGAATCTTATCCTAACATAAGCAAGTCAGAGGCCTCGTTCATTTTAGATGAGATGGAGAGAGAGGCCCTGATAACGGTCCTTATGTGCACCCACAGCCCGTTAGGAATAAGAGGAGAATCTCGTCCTAATGCGAGCAAAGTTGAAGATCTCGTTCATTTTAGACGAGATGGAGAGAGAGGTCCTGACAACGGTCCTTATGTGCCCCCACAGCAGTTAGGAACTTGAGGAGAATCTCGTCCTAATACGAGCAAAGTCGAAGGCCTCGTTCATTTTAGATGAGATGGGGGAGGGATCCTAACAACGGCCCTTATATGTGCCCCACAGTCCGCTAGGAACAGGAGGAGAACCTCATCCTAATGCGAGCAAAATTGAAGGTCTCATTCATTTTAGATGAGATGGGGAGAGAGGTCCTGACAACGGCTCTTATGCATCCCTACAGCCCATTAGGAACAAGAGGAGAACCTCGTCATAACATGAGCAAAGCCGAAGAACTCATTCATTTTAGATGGGATGAGAGGAAAGGCCCCGACAACGACCCCATTGTGCCCGATAAGAATAGGAGAGAAGATCTTCTTGGACCTCGGCTGGAGATAAAATCTTCCTTGAGCCTCAACTTCAACGTCAACGTCAGTTGGAGACAAGATCTCCCCCGAGCCTCAACTTCAACGTCAACCTCGATTGGAGATAAGATATCTCCTGAGCTTCAATGTCAACGTCGACCTCGATTGGAGATAAGATCTTCTTCGAGCTTCAACTTCAACGTCAACGTCAACCTCGATCAAAGATAAGATCTTCCACGAGCTTCAACCACAACGTCAATAGGAGACAGGATCTTCCTGAACCTCGGATGGAGACAAGATCTTCTCTGAGCTTCAACTTCAACATCAATCTCGACTGGAGACAAGATCTCCCACGAGCTTCAACTTCAACGTCAACCTCGATTGGAGACAAGATTTTTCATGAGCTTCAACCACAATGTCAACAGAAGATAAGATCTCCTTGAACCTCGGCTGAAGACAAAATCTCTCTCGAGCCTCGACTTCAACGTCAACCTCGATTGGAGATAAGATCTTCCTGAACCTCGGTTGGAGACAAGATCTCCCCTAAGCCTCAACTTCAACGTCAACCTCGACTGGAGGCAAGATCTTTCCCGAGCCTCAACTTCAACGTCAACCTTGGCTGGAGATAAGGTCTCCTCCGGCTTCAACCCCAATGGATGCAGAGCCCGAAAAAGGACTTCGACAATCGTCTTTTTTGTACTCCCTTCCTTCGAGTTTTGAACTCGAGAGTGGGAGGACTATTGTTGGGAATAAACCTGCTTCCATCGAAGTCCAATCTGATGCTTGACCTAACACAATTGGTAATTACGGAAGAGCTTCGATCAAAAATTTTTCTTCAGTGGCCAGACCCCAGTCGAACTCCTCCAACGGCCAAAGCTTAGTCGAACTCCTCAGCGGCCAAGCCCCAGCCGAACTCCCCCAACGGTCGAGCTTCTTTTGGACTTCTTCCTTAGTCGGACTCCTATAGGAGTCGAACTTCTTTCGGATCTCTTCTTCAGACAAGTTTCTACAAGAGTTAAACTTCTTTCGGATTCCTCCTTCAGTCGAACTTCTATGGGAGCCGAACTTCTTTTGAATTTCTTCTTCAGTCAGACTTTTATGGGAGCCAAACTCTTTCTAGATCTCTCCTTCAGTTGAATTTCTACAGGAGCCAAACTTCTTTCGGATTTTTTCTTTAATCGGACTTCTATGGGAGTCGAACTCCTTCCGAATTTCTCCTTCAGTCGGACTTCTACGGGAGCCAAACTCCTTCTGGATCTCTCCTTCAGTCGGATTTCTATAGGAGCCAAACTCCTTCCAAATTTCTCCTTCAGTCAAACTTCTATGGGAGCCAAATTTTCTTTCGGATTGCTCCTTCAGTCAGACTTCTACGGAAGCTGAACTCCTTCTGGATCTCTCTTTCAGTCGGATTTCTACAAGAGTCGAACTCCTTTCAGATTTCTCCTTCGGTCGGACTTCTATGGGAGCCGAACTTCTTCCAAATCTCTCCTCAGTCAGACTTCTACGAAAGTCAAACTCCTTTGGATTTCTCCTTCAGTCGAACTTCTATGGAAGCCAAACTCCTTCCGGATTTCTCCTTCAGTCGGACTTCTAAGGAAGCCAAACTCCTTTCGAATTTCTCCTCCAGTCGGACTTCTATGGGAGCCAAACTCCTTCCGAATTTCTTCTGCAGTCGAATTTCTACGGAAGCCGAACTCTTTTCAGATCTCTTTTGTAGTCGAATTTCTACAGGAGCCAAACTATTTCCAGATTACTTTTGCAGTCGAACTCCAAACGCATGCTTCCACCAGGCGGCATGACTATCATTATCGATCTAACAATACCTCTCTCTTCGTAACAGATCTCATGCGGCCCACAATCGGACGATATGACTGTCACTATCAGTCTGACGATATCTCTCTTTCCGTAGTAAATTTCATACGATCCACGATCAGACAGTATGGCTGCCACTATCAGTCTGGCGACATCTCTCTCTTCATTGCAAACCCCACGTGGCCCACTATCAGACGGCTGCAGCTGTCACTATCAATCCGCTACAAGCTCCGTCTATAAAAAGAAATCCTCCAGATATGTTTTCTCTAAGCTCTCCTCTCCTCCTCTAAACTCTATCAAATTTTTTTTTTGAGCACTCTATTTATGTTGGTCAGAAGAATTGATTTGATCGTCGAAGGATCCTGCCGGAGCCACCATCATCGACTCCGAACGGAACTTTATTTTATAGATCACCAATGGTGATCTCATCTTCCTCGACTCCAGTTCGATCCATCGTCCATCAAATTCTGCACCAACAATCATATTTGTTAGGAATGTCTAATGTTAAACATCCCTCCTTTCTTGTCCATGGAGAACAAGGGCAACAAACAAATTAACCCCATCATCTCTCTACGAAAACAAAAGAGAAAGATGATTTTTGTTTTCCCGTATAGCTCCTAGGTTCTTCAAATTTATAATATCATTGTTCTTTTGCTTTCCAAATTAATAATCCCTCATGAGATCTAAATGTTTTCAGAAGGCTACTCTTCTTCTTGGTTGATAGCCACCAATTCCTTGCAAGCCCGAGCCAGAGATTGCTAATTGGGTGTTTTATGGAGACAAAAGTCCACACATTTGAGGTTCCTTAATCTTTTTATAATTATTTTGCCATGAAAAGATATTTCTCAAAAAAAGAAGAAGAAAAAATAAGAAGATGAAAACATGTGGGTTGGCATTGCATCTATTGCGACATCCACCATTCGATCGCATAATGGCAACTTCAAAATCTGCACAAGTAGATAAAAGATGAGATTGGAGTGCTTTACAATCCATGTAATATATATATAATTTATTGATTGATATCATGAAAGAAGATCAGCCATTCTTTCTAGCATAAAACCCAAGCTTAGAAGAAGATAGAACTTCCTTTAAGATATAAAAAATATTTTAAAATTTATGACGTGATGCAGCCACCATCATCAGTAGATGGATAGCCATCAAATAAGAAGTTAGCAAATATGACTCACAATGGCATCCACGATACCATACGCAGAGATCCTGCTTCTAGAATCTATTAGGAAGCCCTTATATTTAAAAAATCTCTAACTTCTTTCAGAACCTGCTTGCTGTTTTGCAACCATGATATAATCATTCTGGTTTTTGTAGTTTGGCGTGTTGTATTAAAATTGTCGAGTAAGGCAAGCGTGTGGTCCACTTGCAAAAGCAACCGCCGAGCGGCTACGGTTCAGCTGGAGATCACACCGCACTCGTAGGAGATGGTCCGTGGCCTCAGAGGCTGTGAATCACAGCAATGCTGTTTGATTTGGATTGCTCTACAGTATCATTTCTTGTTGTAACAATTAATGGTGGGCCAGCCAAAAAGGCCTAACAAATTTTAGATCTGGTGCCATGCACAACAATTGGTATATTTTTCATTGGCTTGGTTGGCTAGCTTATCCTTTCCAAGATATTGAGAGGGCTCACATCTTCCACTCTATGTTCACCTTCACATCTCTCCAGGCATCTTTCTTTCAAGATGTTCTTTGTTTTGAAATAACTTAAGGTGTAATTTTAGTTGGACCTGATCCCTGCTGAGCTGGTGGATCGATCCAATCATGAAGCAGCATGCACGAATGTACGTATATTTCATGCTTTTCCTCTTTATATATATTGCTTCGCGGTTGGACTAGTCCACCAGCTAAAATGGTAGACTTGCCATGAGCCAATGGGAATTCCTCAACTTTGTGGCTGGGCTAAACGTACGGTTAGATTCAATCACAATCACATCATCATGCCCAACTTGAGTCTCGTTTTGGTTGTGCGCAAAGTGTTTATAAGATGGTGGCCATTGTTTGGATTTTTTCCCCCTTATCTTACCGAGATATAGTAGAAGATAGTGGTTTGAGGATATATTAATTATCTACTTAAAATAAGCAATTCCAAAAAAAAACCAAGAGTTAGTTACAAATTTGTTGGAGAATGAAATGTTTCTGGCATACTTTGACCATGCATTAAAGCATTTGTAGCTAGGAAAAGTTTGTGCTTTTGCATTAATTTGGGTCTTCCTAATGTTAATTAGCAAGGACACCCAATTGTTGTTTATGAATGCACAACATCTTAGCACATCTTATCGATTTCAAACTTGAGTTTTAAGAAGGTAAAATCTTTTAGAAAAGTTTACATGAAATGCATATTTAGTCATATAAGGAAATAGCATATAACTTGGCAAAACATGCTAGATTTATTATATTTATTTTCAAAACTGAATCCAAGATCATCTTGTTTTCATCATCGACATTTTGTTAAACAACATAACATATTCATTTAATAAATAAAATATTATCTTTTCTATTTTTGAAAGGAGAGTGAAAAAATTATAAGCTAAAAGTGATAACTTCAACCCTAATCTCTACTTATAAATGCCCAAAATATCTTGCACAACATTGCAACATAACCTGGATGATTTATAACTCGATTATTTTATTGAGTACCATGCGCTGGCCTGTGCTAGTGGAGGATTGTTGATGAAATGATTATCATGGATCATGAGTGAATAGAGAACACAAGAAAGAGTTACGTCCTAATGTGTATGCTCAACACTACATCAGCATCAAGTCCTTTTAGCCTAAGATCAAGAGGCTGTCCATCCATGGAATATAATAACAGTTGCAAACCTAGGAATTTGTTTGAGAGGAGAGAAAATAACAATGAAAGAAAGAATATTTATGTTTCTATTATATTATGTTTATAAGCTTGGTTCAAAATTCAATTAGTGAAACCATAATCAACTAGTCATGTTATCTCTCCTGAATAATAATTGACAAAAAGGAGAGGCATATCACTATGAATAATATGTGTTTTTGATACTTTTATTAACTAAATTTCGTTATGGTGCAAAAGAACATATCATAACTTCAAAGTGCTATCTCCAAGATAAAAAAAATTGGTATCTAAAATTTATCTTTTATATTATGTAGTTCTAAACGCTTCCCCTCTCCCATATTTGGTCGTCAAAAGAGCCATGATCCTTTAATTTATATATTCAAGTGCACCTTAAAGTAGCAGAGAAGAAAGGATAACCCAAAAAAGAAAGAAATGAAAATTTGGAAAAAAAGGGAAAAAGGAAAAATAATACAAACATATTAGCCGGGCTGTAGAAATATCGGGAAATGATTTGTCTTCCTCCACTTCCACCTCTTCTTATTCTCTACTCAAGTTGTTCCCTTAAATTTTCTCATCCACCCTCTTCTTCTTCTTCTCTTCCTCCTTTCTTCTTCTTCTCAATTGGATCTTGGGTTAGGGATGGATGTAGCTACTCTAAACTTTGATGTCAGTCCATGGATCTAACTGTATGAGTATGGCTGGATGAGCCAATAGCCACTCATATTTAAGTGGGAAGCTAAGGGAAGGGCAATTGCACCTCCCACTAGGGCTGTGCCTTGGCCAACACCCCAATTGGCCAGCCCATCTATGACAGCTAACAATTAACTAAGTGTGAGTGTCCATCACAAGAGACCATAGCTGTGCTCTTCAAATAAATCTTCTGGATTCAAAAGCTAAAGGAAAACTATTTGCTATTAATTATAAGGATCACACAGTCGGAAAGATAGTCCACTCTGCAATTCATATGAACCAGCTCTGCATGTTTACCCAACCACTTTTTTTAACACCACTTTAATCCAACCTATGCTGAATTTAGTTTGATCCATGATCTCATTGACACCTAGCTAATAATCACTACAATCCAACACTAACATTATGGAATTCAAAGAATACGTATATAAACATACAAACCTTGCTACCGTGGATTAATAGGTGAGGAGTGGCTAATTGCAATACCATTGAGGAGAAAAAAAAGGAAAAAGGAAATAACTCCTAATTGAATTCCCCATAATAATAAAGGCGAGAACATGCCCCATGTGAGCCAGCCTATTTAAGATTGGGCAGGCAAAATTCAATTCCTAGAGTTTGATGGGCCCATGATGCCAAAGTTTGTCCATATTACTTCCATTCTAGCAATGCATTAGCTTGTTCTTCTCTCCCTACAACATTGGAGATAACTCAAATGGATGCATATCATAATTAAGAAACATTTTTGAAGTGTCATGATTTGAGAGGAGCTTAATTGTAAGGGGATGGCATCACCAAGCAACCTCGCAATCTTATCTATTCTTTCGAGACGCATATAGTAAATTAATAGATATTCGATCAGGTACGTCAAGTAGAGTGATAGGATGACGTTCCTTGGTGACCTTAGCTTTCCATCTAAGTTAGAAGATGATAGAGCAATTTAAAGCCACAAAACTAACCCCATCGAAAGCTCACTTTTGAATGATCCTAAGAGATCCGGCCTTTAAATTTTTTACCATATAAAAGATTTAATAATTGATCTATACTTTATTATTCTTAAAGAATTCGCAATCAACTCAAGTAATAGAATTACCCAACATGAAAGCTAATGAATGCCCTTGGAAAAAAATTAAGATTAGCCCCCTCCTAGAATTACCTAAAATGAAGATGATATATACACTTAAAAATCCAAACAAGCACCATATAGGATTATCTAATGAATGCCCCTGCAGAGCATTTAGAATAGCACCAATTCATGCACCGAGGTAGCTGCTTCCCTATATAAACTAGGATTGAGTCCGATGGCTTGGCTTGGATAAATGGAAAACCCAAACCTATTTGAAGTCGAGTTAGCGTCAAAGTCCAAGCCCAAATTACTTGCCAGCAGCCAGCCATTAACTGGTTTCCTTTCCTTTGATAGATTTCCGCACGCTCGCCGCCATCAGCATTTCCTTTCTTGACGGCTGACGCAATCACCCATCCAATCTTTTTCTTATGATCGCAGGGTCCCAATCATAAAAGCCAACGGCCCTGATTGATTCGTAATCCCAGGGGGACCAAGACATGCTCACGCCGCTGTCACTCGAGCGGGGCCCTCAGTTATTCGTCCAACTGCATCTCACCTCCACATCCTGAACTCCCTACAAGATCAACAGCAAACCATCAGCTGACACGTAGCCATCATGTGGCCCGACTACCACCCCTTGGTGTTGTCGTGCCGTTTCCTGTTCGTGGCCGTGCAATGGATCTTTCCCTCCTTACGCAGCTATCAAAAAAAATATTTGATCTCGGGACAGCGGTTCCCGTTTCACTGATCCGCCGGCTAGCCTGCAAGCGCGCCCAAAAATATGGAGTTGCTGAGGGACACCAGAACCGTTTCGCTCCTTCCCACCGGCGGGAGCGAATCGCTAAGGAAGAAGATTCCGTGTTGGATGCGAATCATGCGGCTATGATTCGTCTTCTCCCCCACCACTAAAGAAATGTAGCAGTATTGAAAGAGGAACAAAACGGCATAATTCCCGAATCTAACACCCCGGGATCACAGCGGAAAACAAACTCAAATCTTTCACTTCGCATGAGCGATGGACAGGTAGTCTTTACCATTTAAAGTCGATACACGTAAAGTCGAAATATTCTCTTCCAATTAAAACTGGATCAAACTTTCCTTTTTCTTTAACCTCCTCCTAAGGAACATGAATCTGGACATCCGCCAGCTCGATCGCTTCCCTCTTTTTAATATAACCACCCTTTGTTTCCTTCCAAGATGTACTCCCAAGAGGACTAGCTTTTGCTTCTATCTCGTGTTCTTCTATTCTTAGTAGCGATGGTGGTGTCGGTGGTGGCCCCGAGGAGGTCGATACGGGAGGCGGTGCTCCACAGAGTGCTCGCCTACCACGGCGGAGATGGCGGAGGGAGGAAGCAGCAGCAGCGGTGGCGGTGGTCGTTCTATGGAGGCGGCGCTGGTGGCAGTGGAGGGGATGAGGACGGAGCTGCCGCGTGGGGGGCGGAGGAGGAGTGCACGATGGAGCTGGCCCAGCTCGGGGCGGACCGCCCCAAGAACGTGCTCGTCCTCATGAGCGACACCGGCGGCGGCCACCGTGCCTCCGCCGAGGCCATCCGCGACGCCTTCCGCCTCGAATTCGGAGACGAGTACAGGGTTCATATAATCCTCTACATCTTCAAAATCTCTTTCGAAGTCCATAAATATGTCATTTGTCTTTGTTTTGCGAGTTGGTTTGTAGAATCTTCGTTATCTACCACGATTCTTTGATGGTGGTTGGCTTTTTTGCTCACTACTACTTCTTCTTCTTTCCTTTATAGTTTGTGAATTTTATTGGCTTTTTTTCGGCTTTTTTTAGTTTGCTTTTCTATGGGATCGTAGTGCTTTCTTGAAGGAATTTCAGAACATATCGGGTGGCATCTTGTCTCTCTTTTCATTGATGAGAAAAAATTTACTATGTTTCATACTTTTTATTTTTTTATGGTTATTTTTTTGGGTAACCCGCCGTAAACAAAAATTTAAATTTTCTTGCTTGGTTTACCATTTTTCAGGTCTTTGTGAAGGACTTGGGCAAAGAGCATGCGGGTTGGCCGCTGAACGACATGGAGAGAACTTATAAGTTCATGGTGAAGCATGTCTCGCTCTGGAAAGTCGCTTTCCATGGCACCTATCCTCGTTGGGTTCATTGCTCCTATCTCGCCGCCCTTGCTGCCCTGTATGCTAGGTATATATGGCCTCTCCTTTTTCTTTTTTTTTTCTGTTCACAGTTAGTTCTCAGCTCAGTGTATTCCGCAAGTGTTGCTCCATTGAATAAGACTATATGGAACTCATTCTCTATTGGACTTGAGATCGATGGCAAAAGGATGGGGTTTATAATTACTTTTTTAATTTTTGCAACTGAAGGAAGGTGGAGGCTGGTCTGATGAAGTACAACCCAGACATTATTATAAGCGTGCATCCCCTCATGCAGCACATACCTTTATGGGTTCTCAAATGGCAGAGCCTTCAAAAGAGAGTCGTTTTCGTTACTGTCATCACAGACCTCAACACCTGCCACCCTACATGGTATATATGTTCGACTTCTTGTGTTGCGTGACATTTTAAAACATCAGCTCCATTCTTATGATCTCCAACCAACCAATAAAATTTTGCAATTTTATTCCAGGTTCCATGCTGGGGTGGACAGATGCTATTGCCCTTCGGAGGAGGTGTCGAAGAGGGCTTTGCTGGAAGGCCTAAAGCCTTCTCAGATCCGTGTCTTCGGTTTGCCGGTTCGACCATCCTTCTGCCGTGCAGTTTTAAACAAGGTTTGTGCCATCGCCACAGTGTATGGTTTTGTTATCACACCTCTTTCAGTCCTCGCTCTGTTGAAAGAGTTAGAATTTTAATTTATTACAGGATGATTTGAGAGAAGAACTGGAGATGCACCCTCATTTGCCTGCGGTTCTACTGATGGGAGGTGGTGAGGGAATGGGTCCGGTCGAGAAAACTGCGATGGCTTTAGGAGAAGCCCTGTTTGATGAGGAGCTCGGCAAACCTATTGGGCAGATTGTTGTCATTTGTGGCCGTAACCAGATACTGAGTTCCACATTGCAGTCAACCGAATGGAGGATTCCTGTGAAGGTAGTGTAGCTGGTTTTAGATGTTGGTAATGGTACATTTTAAGCATTTGTTTGCTGCAAGCTGTTCGATGTTGCCTTTGTTGTCAGATAAGAGGATTTGAGACCCAGATGGAGAAATGGATGGGAGCTTGTGATTGTATCATAACGAAGGTATGCTGGTTTCCTTGATGTCCAAGTCTGTCTGCTTTGGAGCTTTTGGTCTAATGACCTTCTGATGGCTTCAACGTGCTCATCATGTGTTTATAGGCAGGACCGGGTACAATTGCTGAGGCATTGATCAGGGGACTTCCTATTATCCTCAATGACTTTATACCTGGACAGGTCAGTGTCTACCTTCCACTGTCCTACTAGATCTGTTTCATTCCAACCTCGTTAAGTCACTATTAATTAACGTGTTCTCCATTAAAAGGGCTACTATGGCATAGATATGCCTCTTAGCTATTCAAACTAGTTGTTGGAGTTTGAATCTGCTGGCTTGGTTTCTTCTTATCCAGTTGAGATTAGCGCCTGGTCTATATTTGGATGAGTAGATCTGAGAGAAGATTATTTTTTAAAATTTAGGTAGTAACCTTGCTACAATAAGAAACAAGTGGAATGACCTCATCATTTACAAGGTCTTTCTCCAGCTTGTGGTAATTTCCTTGTTTATCTAAATCCAAGAATCTGAGAGAACTATCTCATCACCAACAAGACTGGTGTTTAATTAGCTCCCAAGTGCCATGTTAGTGCATGGATAAGACTGGTGTTCAAAGAATGGATTAAGCTATGTCCATCCAAAAAAAGAAAATGAAAGAATGAAGTTGTGGATGTATCCGTACACAACTGTATGCATGCATGCATATTTTGTATCACAAACTTCATAAAAACAAAGTACAGAGCATCCGCAGTTACTCCTTGGAAGGATCAGATTGGTGGACTAGCCTGGCTTTTGTCTAATTTTGGTCTTGCAGGAAGTTGGTAACATCCCCTACGTAGTAGAGAATGGAGCTGGAGCATTCTCCAAAAGCCCCAAGGAGACAGCCAGCCTTGTTGCTCGGTGGTTTGGCCCTGACAGAGACGAGCTGAAGAAATTCTCAGGGAATGCACTCAAACTTGCACGACCTGGTGCAGTGTTCGATATCGTAAAGGACATACACCAGCTGGTCCAGCAGCGTGGGCCAATGGAACGCATCTCCTATTCTTTGACTTCATCATTCTCGTACGCCATATAATAGCTAGTTTAATTACATGTCCAGCGAATTGGATGTATTCCTTTAAAATATCCAGCAAAGCATGGTACTGCACATTTAGCATTGATATGGGCACCATTGGTTCCAAAAAGTGTACATGATGGCTTGTCAGAGTGCGGGAGGACCGCGTGCTCTGTTATCATTTTGATTCTTAGAGTGCAAGTTGTCTTCCTTCTCATTGCCCTTTGCTTGATTCTTGCCTAATCTTCTAGCTTCCATTTTACTAATTTTACCACCAGATATGATGTTTTTATTATTGAATTTTAAAAGCTGGACCTTATCAAATTAAGCAGTTGTGAATTCTCTTACTAATGATGCTAGCAATCGAAAACAACAGATGGGGTGTGGAGAAAGGAGTACGATGGAATTGGTCTCATGCTTGTCTCACGGCAGATACGTGCAAGTAATTTCTGAAGCCAAAGGAATCGTAACCTTCTTTCTTTCTTTTTTTTTTTTTGAAAAAAAGTAAGAAGAAAGAAGCGGAGAGCAAAAAACAGATGGTTCCAAAGGAGAGGGGCTAAAATGATACAAGCCTTGTCAGAAGCACCTAATATTTTAGTGGATTATGATTTTACTTTCTTGAGAATATAGTAGATTGTGATTTTATAAATCCAGATGCAGAAAAGTATATTTTTTAACTTAGCTACCCCACCACCCTTGACTACCTTGAGGAGTTGCGTCTCGATGTATCGTTTCTCGGCGGACGGAACCATACAACAAAAGCTCCAAAGCTTCGAACAATATAAATGGGGATGGACCGATAAATCTGTAATATTTGTAATATACTGTATAAGTCATAATCTTGCAGTCTCCACGCATGCAATTATTGCATATCGTCAGCGTAGTTCAGGCATAATGTTTTTTAAAAAATTATCATTTAATTCTTTCAAAGAAATATTTTGCACTTTCTTTGAAAGATACAGCGATCTCAAATCTTTTCTTATTACTTCATCCCATACCAAATCCTTTATTACCACTTCATCCCATGTGGTTTTTAGTTTATCTTTATTTTTTCTTTCCTTCTACACTCCCTAATACAGGTACATTCCTCGGTTTATGATATACATGTGCAGAAAGGAATTATTTCCTTGTTCCATGAACTCAAAGAACAACACTATTTGATAAATAAAAACAACGCACAGCATTTATCTCGTAACAACGCTATTTGATAAAGCTATCACTTTCACATTTAGAATCAGTTTGTGCAAATAAATCCTCAAGTTTTGCAAAGTTTGCAATCTATGTCTAATCGTGATGAAATCTGTTATCACTGTATCATTCCTATCATCTTCATAGGGCAAACGGCGAGCCACTAACATTAATTGTGATACACGCAAGAACAAATGCATTAAGCTTCCAATTTTGATAAAAAATTTTGTTCCAAGCCGCATGATTTCTTCCCAAGCGTTCAGGGAGCCGAATCACCGGCGAAGCCTAGTTTGAGTCATACAAAACTCTGCAGTTTAGTTGCTCCTTCCAGGCAACATGCTGGAGAGAGAAGGCACCCCTCTCATCTCCTCTTGGGCTCTTCTCATTTCTTCTGGATCTGTTAACAGCACAAGAAAAGTTACGTACTGTTGAACAGCAAATAGAAATGAAATCTCATCGGATCATGCGCAGATTATTCAGGAAATAGGAATACAGCCGATTAGACTAGCAGAATATTACCCATATTCTCCATCAACTTCGGCATGAGGAACACCACTATCACCATAAAACCAAGCATCAAACCCATGGGACTTTTCAACAGAGACATTAGGGAAAAAGGTTCCCTTATCTGCTAGATGACAACAAAAATGATAATAACAATAAGGCATAAGAAGAAATTAATAAGAGATGAAAGTAGCAAAGCTTTCGACAGTCTTTCCACCTCATAATACTGCTCTTCCCTTAAATGCTCAAAAACTAGCTCATGCAGAACCCTCTTATTCTCTGTCAGTGCAGCCTGGACCTTACCAGGATTTCTGGAACTAATATCAATCCGAACCTGACATAAATTAGAATGGGTAATCAGGCCTTGGTTTTCATCAATTCAGGCTCAGCAACAAAAAAAAAAAAAAAAAAAGAAATTACCGGCGAAAAGAAATAGCCCATTGCGGACACTTCAATAAGATGAGTCCCAGCTGGCACATTGTGGCTTCAGTATATAGGTCAAAGAATTACAAAACCCTGGCAAGACCAGAGAAAGACCATTCCAAAAAAATAGATGCATTCTTATAAATTTCCTTCAAGATCAAGCATTGGATTTGCTTTAAACATCATAATGGCAAGCACATTGCAAATGATATTATTCCATGATATTGCTCGTGTATTAGAGTTGTTGTCGCAGAATTTGGTTGACGCCGGAACGAGCTAGAGTGAAGGCGGACAAGGTCGCCGCCAAGAACCTGAAAAACAAAGTTCCGTCCGGAGTCGGTGGTGGTGGCTCCGACGGGACCTTCCGACGATCAAGTCAGCTCTTCTGACCAACAGAAATGGAGTGCTCAGACGAAAGCTCGACAGAGTTTCGAAAAGGAGAAGAGAGCATAGAGCTTAGAGAAAACATCTGGAGGATCCCTTTTTTAGGCGGAGCTTGATTGATGGTGATAGCTGCAACTGTTTGGCAACAGACCGTTCGAGGCATGATGGAGTTTGGTACGGAGATGAAGGTGTCGTCAGGCTGATGGTGATACCCATAGCGTCCGATAGCGGGCCGCTCAAGGTCTAGCGAAGTCTGTCGCGGAGGGGACGCCGCCTGTAATGTCGCTTGTGGCAGATTGATGGCGACCGTTCGTCGAGATTTAATAGCCGTAACTCTGAGGAAGCAAGCATTGGTTGGTAGACTTCGACATATATCAATTTCAGAGGAGTTCGGCCGAAGGGGAAGTTAGAAAAGAGTTCGGCTCCCGTAGGCGATCGACTGAAGGAGTGTGGAGGGAGTCCGGCTTCTGTAGACGTCCGACTGAAGAAGAAAGTCGGAAGGAGTTCAGCTTCCGTAGGCGTCCGACAGAAGGAGTGCGGAGGAAGTTCGGCTCTCGTAGGAGTCCAACTACAGGAGCAATTTAGAAGGAGTTCGGCTCCCGTAGGCATCCGACTGGAGAAATGCGGAGAGAGTTCGACTCCCGTAGGAGTTTGGCTCCTTGAGAGTTCGGCAGGAATTCGGCCGTTGGGGGAGTTCGACTGGGGCTCGACCGATGAGGAGTTCTGCCGGCTGAAGGGACTCCGCTGGGGCTCGGCCGCTGGAGAGTTCGACCGGCTTAAGGAAGTCCGACTAAGGTTTGGCCGCAGCTCTTCCATGATTATCGGTTGTATTGGGCTAAGCATCAGGTTGGGCTTCGGCAGGAGTGAAATTTATCCCCAACAATAGTCCCCCCGACTTCCGAGTTCGAAATTTGAAGGGAGTACAAGAAGGCGACTGCCGAAGTCTTTTTTCGAGCTCTACACCTGTTAAAGTTGAAGCTCGGGGAGATCTTATCTCCAGCCAAGGTTGTCGTTGAAGTTAAGGTTCGGGGGGATTCCGTCTCCGGTCGAGATTCAGAAAGATCATGTTTTTTGTTGACGTTGCGATTGAAGCTTGTGGAAGATCTTATCTTCAGCCGAGGTTGAAAGAGATCTTCTCTCCTTTTGATGTAAACTTTAAAACTCGGGGGGAGATTTAATAAAAGCCGAGGTTAAAGTTGAAGTCGAGGCTCGGGGGAGATCTCGTCTCAACCGAGGTTGAGGGAGATCTCATCTCCTGTTGACGAAGACGCTGAAGCTCGGGGGAGATCCTATCTACAGCCGAGGTTGAAGTTGAAGTCGAGGCTCGGGGGAGATCTTATCTCCAGCAGCCGAGGTTGAAAGAGATCTTATCTCCGGTTGACGTAGAAGCTCGGAAGAGATCTTAACTCCAGCAGCTAAGGTCGAAGGGCGAGCTTGAGGGAGATCTTATCTTCAGCAGTCGAGATTGAAAGGTGGAGCTCGGAGATCTTATTTCCAGCAGCCGAGGTTGAAGGAGATCTTATCTCCTGTTGACGAAGACGTTGAAGTTCGGAGGAGATCCTATCTCCAGCGGCTGAGGTTGAAGGAGATTCTTATCCCCTGTCGACGTCGAAGCTCGAAGGAGATCTCATCTCCAGCAGCCGAGGTTGAAGATTGAACTTGGGGGAGATCTTATCTCCAGTAGCCGAGAGTTGAAGGAGATCTTATTCTCCTGTTGACGTAAGAAGCTCAGACGCTCGAAAGAGATCTTATCTCTAGCCGAGATTGAAGGTGGAGTTCGATGCTCGAGAGAGATCTTATATCTGATCGAGGTTGGCTTGGTCGCTTGAGAAGAGATCATTATCTCTCGCCGAGGTTGACTCGGATGCTTGGGAGAGATCTTATCTCTAGCCGAGGTTGACTCGTTCGTTCGTTCGGAAGAAATCTTATCTCTAGCCGAGGTTGGCTCGATCGCTCGGGAGAGATTTTATCTCTAGCCGAGGTTGAAGCTCGGGCGCTCGAGAGAGATCTTATCTCTAGCCGAGGTTGAAGGACTTCGACTCGCTCATGTTAGGACGAAGTTCTCCTCCTGTTCCTAACACGGCCACTATTGACTGCTTCTTCCCTGTCATCACATAGTTTTTGCACCAAGAAACAATATTATTGAAATGAAAGAATTTTATTGAAGAAAAATTACTGACAGCACATCCTCAAATTTTTTATGTTTCAGGATCGTAGGAGCATTGTTCCTCCAAGTTCCTTCAGGCGATAAGTCTCGAACCGGACGACCTCCTCTATTTTATGCTGGCCTTCTCAATTTAGGGGATGATGGCTAGGAGATGACGGCTCGCCGAAGTACCAAGCCCCTCCTAGAGATGGCGTGATGATACAGGAGGCGGCCGACCTCCTTGTTATTCCTCCATCATTGGTGGTTCTAGCTACGACAGCGCCCTTGGCCAATCTTCTCCTGCTTCAGATTGACATCTAAAGAATCAACCCAGCCGCCCCCTCCTGGTGAGCTCCGAGATGCCTGATGAGCTCCTCGATTTCGTCTCGGAGCTGAATGCATTCTTCAGTATCGTGGTGGTCAAGATGGTAGAGGCAGTACTTACGTCGATCGCGCTTGTTTGGGGGAGATCGTAATTCTTCTGATCTTGGTAGCTGATTCTTAATTTCTATCAGAACTTGAGCTTTAGGAGTGTTGAGAGCGACGTAGTTGCGGAACCTTCCGGGAGGAGGACTTCATGTTCTTTTGTCAGGGCTTCCTTGACAACGAGCTCGAGGGGGAGTTCGGCCTCGTTTGCGCTCGGAGGGAGCCCATGAGCGCGGCCGAACTTCATTCCGCCCTTCTGCGAAGCCTCTTGTGGGAAAACTTCGTGCCCTTTTGTCGGAGCTTCCTTAACGACGAGCTCGAGGGGGAGTTCGGCCTCGCTTGCGCTCAGGGGGAGCCTGTGAGCGCGGTCGAACTTCATTCCGCCCTCCTGCGAAGCCTCCTGTGGGAGAACTTCGTGCCATTTTGTCGGGCTTCCTTGATAACGAGCTCAAGGGAGAGTTCGGGCTCACTTGCGCTCGGAGGGAGCCTGTGTGAGTGCGGCCGAACTTCATTCCACCCTCCTGCGAAGCCTCCTGGGGGAGAACTTCGTGCCTTCGTGCCCTTTGTGAGGAGACCTCGCTTGCGCTCGGGGGAGCCCATAAGCCCAAACGGAAACCTCAGGGGGGAGAGCTCTCTGTCTCCTTCTTAAGGGCGACGGATATGCTAGGTCCAAATGCTCTTCCTGATCGATTTTACATCCTGAGTGGGATCGCCACCAGGGCTGACCGCTGGCATGGAGGTGAGGTCTTGAACCCGCTCATGCTACGGCCGGTGGAGGTTTTGTTGATCAGCAAATCTTGATTCTCCGGACGCCGGAGATTTTCTGGGACCGAAGAAGAGTGGAGGACTGAGACGAGGGGTCAGCACTCCTTTAAGAACAAGGGTACCTCAGAGATAGGACCCTTCCTCTAGCGCCAATTTTGTTGTCGCAGAATTTGATTGACGCCGGGACGAGCTGGAGTGGAGGCGGACGAGGTCGCCGCCAGGGGACTTGCAAAATAAAGTTCCGTCCGAAGTTGATGGTGGTGGCTCCGACGGGACCCTCCGACGATCAAGTCAGCTCTTCTAACCAACAAAAATGAAGTGCTCAAACGAGAGCTCGGCAGAATTTTAGAAAGGAGAAAAGAGCTTAGAGCTTAGAGAAAACATATCTGGAGGATCCCTTTTTATAGACGGAGCTTGATTGATGGTAACAGCTGCAGCTGTCTAGCAGCGGGCCGCTTGAGGCCTAGTGGAGTTCGGTACGGAGAGGAAGGTATCATCAAGCTGATGGTGACAGCCATAGCGTCTGATAGCGGACCGCTCGAGGTCTGGCGGAGTCTGTCGCTGAGGGGGCACCGCCTGTAGTGTCGCCTGTGGCAGATTGATGGCGACCGTTCGTCGAGATTTAATAGCCGTAGCTCTGAGGAAGCAGGCGTTGATTGGACTTCAGTATATATCAATTTCAGAGGAGTTTGGGCTCCTGCAGGAGTTCGACCGAAGGAAAAGTTCGGAAAAAATTTGGCTCCCATAGGCGTCCGATTGAAGGAGTGTAGAGGGAGTCCGGCTTCTATAGACGTCTGATTGAAGGAGAAGCTCGTAAGAAGTTCGGCTCCTATAGGCGTCCGACAGAAGGAGTGAGGAGGAAGTTCGACTCTTATAGAAGTCCGACTGCAGAAGCAATCCGAAAGGAATTCAACTCCTGTAGGCGTCCGACTGAAGGAGTGCGGAGGGAGTTCGGCTCCCGTAGGAGTCCGGCTCCTTGAGAGTTCGGCAGGAATTCGATCATTGGGAGAGTTCGACTGGGGCTCAGCCGATGAGGAGTTCGGCCAGCTGAAGGGACTCCGCTGGAGCTCGGCCGCTGGGGAGTTTGGCCGGCTGAGGGAATCCGGCTAAGGTTTGGCCGCTGAAGCTCTTCCGTGATTATCGGTTGCATTGGGCTAAGCATCAGACTGAGCTTTGGCAGGAGCGGAGTTTATCCCCAACAAGAGTAATGCAAGCAATTACATACTGCTTACCTATTCAGTCTCTTTTAACATTCGAACATTGTAACCTTCCAAGCAAATTAGTAATTTAAAAAAAAAAAAAACTTGACCATCAGTATTTTGCAAGAGCAAGAGCGTAAGCTTTCTGGTTTAATATTATATTCGGCTGTTTAAATGATGGCTTTTGTGCCACCAAAAGTTTTCAAAAGTGGCCATAGTATGTGACCTGTTGAGGGTATGACATACACTGTATGAGTATATGAGTGCATATACAGAAGTTTATGCACTTGGCATTCTAGATATATTAAAAACTAAATAACTAAACTATGCTCAAATTTCAAGTAAGCTAACACCATGAATAAATCTACCAATGCTAAAATGAATTGGAGTTTGTACATATACAACCCTATATCTGATGACATACTCATTTTGGTGCGCATTTATGGGAACTGTATATAATGACCTAATGGAAACAATGATTAGATCTAAAATAGGTTCCTCTAGTTTCACTCAAACATTTTATTTTGGTGTTGGCATCTATTTGTCTTTATACCCAGGTTCACTTGCTTTAAAAAAAAAAAAAAAAAATCTTCAATTGTTGCTAATTATCCTTTTACCACAAATTACCTCTACATCATTTCCAATTAGGACATGGTCATGAATTGAACCTATTACTTCAGACTTGCTTCTATCGACCATTTATGCAGCCAAGGAAAATCACAAGCAAAGCAATGCATACATTTATTACATGAAAGCTTTTAACTTCAAGCAATATGAAGACCAAAGTACTAAATGAAATAAATACTTGCATATGAAGATCGAACAAATAGAATGTAAGCAAAGACTTTATGGAGCTATATATTTGGAAACTAAAAGCATTAAAAAGATGGTGAAAATAGGATACAATGAAAAATAACCATCTGCTCTAAGAAAAGTGACCCTCTGACCACCATTAAGTATCACTTTTGTGTTCGAAGTTTTCAAAGGAGTAAAACCTTTGGATTGTTTATCTGCAACCTGTCAACAAAAGGCTACATAATAAGAACTTACGGAATAACTTTCCAGGGGAGAAAACTTAACATAAAATTAATATTCAAAGTATACCAATAATACAAATCAATTAATGAGAGTTAATTGTTCAGAGTACGGTACTTTCATAGGATTGCATCAATGCCCAGATTCAGCAATCAAACCACAAAAGATGTTCCATTGAACAACATAGGGAAACATTTATACAGTTTCAACAAGGTACAAGAAAGAGGTTTCGACAGAAGTCTACATATCTGTTTATTGTTATTAAAAAGTACCAGGTCATTACTAGACAAATCATGAACCATAGAAAATTATGTCATGATCTTTTGATATGTGCATGGAATGCCAACAAAGATATATATATATATATATATATATATATATATATATATATATATATATATATATATATATATATATATATATATATATTGATAAGGCGGTTCATTCAAACAATTCTTGTACAAATACAACCAAGAGAATCAGAAAATAAAATATCCTGAAGTTGCCCAAGAACAACCCCTGCCCCAGTCCAAAGGGTCAGTTGTTTCCAGACAACTTTGGGATATTTTGTTTTTTGATTCTCTTGGTTGTATGCATACAAGAATTGTTTGAATGAACCACCTTATCAAAAAAAAAAAAAAGAAAAAAAAGAGACTATCTTTATTGGCTTTTTTTTTTTTTGAACTAATGATGAGTTATTGCAAGTAAACCCATGCTTCCTATAGAGTATTCTTATATACCTAAGGTATGTTAACTTCATCATCCTGGTTTTGCAAGTGTTCCCCCCCTGTAAAACGCTGATGCTAGCACCAATGATTTTATGTAAAACAAAAGGTAGCAGTCCTAGATTGGCAACATAGATCTAACCTCCCTGAAGCTGTAGTTACATCAAAGGTTTTAGTTACATGCCGACTTCATCTCATTTACGATCTTAAGGTAAATGATCTACATAAAATTATTGAAAAAACTTTAGAATAGGAAATGAGAATGACAATCAGAAGCAAAGATCGATTTAGTATTTCACATCCAGCTCTTCCTAATTTTGTGAATTTAGAATTTTACAGGGTCAAGGCATCTCTATGTCAACAAGGCTTCAACGAAGAACTGAGCAGATTTCTACAGGCAGCTGCCAATTCCTGTCTATGATCTATTTGCTTTGTTGCCCATAAAACTCCAATTTAATTAAGCAATCTTACGCTGCATCAAAATACCTCGCCTTGGCCCTCTTAATGCTTTCTCCTTAACCGAACATGATAAGCTACAATGGTAAATTTTCTTATTAAATACTTCACACTGTACAATGATGTACTTTGATCACTTAATTCCTATTGGCAGAAGCCTCTTCTTGCACTGCTCAAAAAGATCCTCACCATGGCTCACAGTCACCACAAGTACTTGTAATCATCTTAGTCTAACCTCCATGTCCACTAAGGTGCAACAGCTAAACTACCTTTTTGGATTATAGGTTACACCTCAGCTCTTCATATCTTTACCTTGCATCCACCTTATCATCCTAACCTACACAAATCCCATCCATGTCCTGACCCTCTTTATACCCACATACTGACAAAACACTTACCTGGAAAATATTTTCATAAGAACTCAGAGGCATATGTGGTAGACAAATAATAGTTCCAAAGCATCTCTAGCAATCATCATATTTTTCAATATGTCAATATCATACAAAAGTAGTTTAGTTAAATCTTCCATTTCTGTAATAGGGATTTTCTTGGTCATCATTTTGACAACAGCACCGTCATTTGTCTCTTAAAAGCTCCACAAAACAGAGATGAGAAGATTCAAACAAAAAACATGCATCCAACCAAAATCAAGAAAGCAAGGACTTAAAAATGTTGAAACAAGCAAGCAGGAAAATTTCAGGATTAACTAAAGGATTTATTCAAACCCAAGAATGAAATGGATGTGATGAAAGAATCTTCTAAGTACAAAGTCTAAAAGCACAAGATAATCTGCATGAAACTCAGTTACACAATCAATCTGGTATGGCAATGTGATACACGATCTTCAAAAACTTTAAGACTACTGTAAATTTAATAACGTAGAAAATTCTATGTAATAAATTGCACCTCTACCACAAAATGGGAGAACTGTTATAAAAATATTAGTCAATTTGAATGGATTTCATGACAAATTGTCATAAAGAAACACGATTATTGTACATAAACAGTTACGAATCTACCCCAAACTCTTTTGCTCAAGAAAAAAGAAACAAAAAATCTCCCAAGCTAGCTTATGAGTTTACTGAGTTTTCTTTCTTTATTTATTTTTTTCTTCCAAGACAAGCAATAGATTGTAGTTGTACTGACGAAGATCATGACCCATTAACACATTCAAGAGGCATATGATACAGTTGATAAAGCAAAGGCACCCCAAAGCAGCATACAAACGACCTTCAGACGTACAGATCTATAAGTAAATGTGTCTGCAACGAATCAAGTATGACAAGCTATCACAAGACTCATCAAAGAAAAGAATTAGTGAATGATGTCCTAGTCCTAGTTTCCAACATAAACTCCAGGCAAGATTCAAGCTTTTCCCCCCAACTTTATGTCTAGTAAGAGACAATATTCCAAGAGATGGAATTTGGGTGCTGCGATGAACATTACCCGGAATCCAAACTCAAGCAAGCAGCAAGCACACATCATTCGGAAGCAACAATTTTCAGACATTGTCGATCACCAAATCAATTTTCACATCAAATTAAACTCTTGTTAGATTTTTTCGTTCCATCTTGGTTTAATATTATGCATCAAACTGACGCCTAGGGCTCGGCCTCATCAAGTCGAGACAGAACGCAATTAATAAGGAAAAAATATGAAAAAAAGGGGGGTTGGGCTGGCATCTCACCTTCCAACTTCACGCGACCTGCAATAGTGTACCCATCGCCAGGGCTGCGAAATTATAAGGAAAAAAAAAAAAATCTATAAAAAGTCCCTGTTAAAGAAGAAGGGAAAAGAGGGCTAAATTAGGGTTTAAGATAACGATGAAGAGGGGGAGAGGAAGAAAAGATGGTACCCGGAGGGACCAGCGATGGCGGATGGAAGGAGGCATGAGAGAAGAAGAAGAGATGCGATGATCTCCTCGGATCTCCCCATCGTTCGCGGTGGAAGCGGGCTTTCCTGGAGAGAGCCGCCTTGGGTACTCTTGAGGCAGTTCCGATGCGAGGTCGCCCAATACTCTTCACGTGCCATGCACGTGGAAGATATCGGTGAACAACTGTTGGGTCCACCGGGGTTGCTCCTCCTGTAAAAATTGTCGAACGAGTCGAGCATTAACCCAGGCTGCATATCAAACAGGCTAAAATTAAGTGCTGACTGGATTCCACGAGATTTGACCTAGAATTGGTCTGCCTGCTCTTGATCTATGACAAACGTCCACGCAAGGTTCACCTTATCCTAACTGAAACTTTATTCGTGGGGAAGATGCAGTCCATCAAGTTGGTAAAATATCTATTAATTATACCAAATGATTTGGAGTAACAATGCAACCAAATAGAGAGAACTTGTTGTGATAGCAAGTGGAAAGTGGAAAGAGACATAATTTTTAAATTTCCATATACTTTCTGCAATGAGGTCAAACAAAAATTAAATTGACCCATGCAGACAACTTTATTTGACCTAGCACAGAATGTTAGACATATAATTTTCAACGGACCCTTGCTCCATTAGAAATCTCTTAAACTTCGCCATGTACTGGTTGAAGTTGGATTTTGAATAGAGTTTAATAAGCTGAAACCGCATCATGACGCTGGTTTTGCTGTTAATTGGACTCCACTGACCATAGATTCACATTTCGATAGCTTGAGTGAGATTGAACAAGCTATATAATTTTTGTCAAAGATTTTTTGTCTGCTATTTTTTATTATCAGTTCCAGCTTTATGCTACATCTGTACTGTGTGGATCAACACCATCTTCTTTAAGCTAAAGTGATCCTCTTTCAAGTTTCCTGTTGTGTTAACTAAATGTGCCTTGCATTCTCCTGAACAAGACATCAATATTGGCCGGTTTGCTTTCATTTCATCTCTTCAAGGTTACCATGCATGGCGTGCTCTTATGGTCCCAGCTTACCACTTTTGATGCATACATTTCGTAGAATTCTATGTTTTTTTGTTACTATTTCCTTGTATATTTCCTTTATCTTAAAATTCCATTTCTTTTGGCCGTTGTTTATGGAACTCTGCTCTTGAGATCTCTCTGTATATTCCATCGTAGTATAAATAAAGCTCGTTCCTTTTACCCAGCCCCCCCCCCCCCCCCCCCCCCCCCCCCCCCCCCCCCCCCCCCCCCCCCAAAAAAAAAGGTTTAAAAACTTATTGTAGCATCATGGTCATTCCGCTGGTGAGCTGGTTGAGGTAGCCATTATATATGCTGCTAAACACCCAGATATGGACGCATACTTCCCCAATTATTTAAGCCCATCTTAGGTTGCAGGTCTACGTGGATTCAGATCCAAAGTCCCAATCCAGCCGGCCCTTCGTCTGCAGCCAAAATGGTTCACACGTGCGACGAAGTTAATGCAACCGTCAACATCTCCCCGCTGTTCGGCGTCAAACGGCCGATCCTCCTCTGGCTGTGGCACGGGCCTTTTCTGTACTCGTTCTCACAAACCCGGCAGAGCATAAAGGGAAGCCCCAGTCGCTCCCTCTCAGGCCAGCGACGATCACCCGCCGTCCCGTTGTTCCGTTTCCCCGAGTCGACTCACCCACGGCCCCTCCGTCACTCACTCCCTCCAAATTACAAAATTATTAAAATAATTTTATTTTGTCTGGTTCATTATTTTTTTGATTAAACATAACCTGTCTTCCATTAATCTTTTCCGTAGCGGTCTGTATCTTTTTTTTTAAAAATTATTTGTTCTTTTTTTATGCGTTTTCTGTTGAATTTTAGTATCTTTCTTTTTTATAGTCTCCGCGTTACGTGACTCACTGAGTTCCGACTCCGAGTCCGGTCCGGCCCGAGCCGACCGATGAGTCTTATCTCCCCTCGCCCCACCGATCCGAAGGCCAGATCCGCCTCCCATGTCCTCCTCCTGCGCCGCTCGCGCCCTCCGCCTTCCGCCACCGTGCCCCCACCTCGCGGCCTATCGCGCTGGCGGCGGCGGGACCCCTCTCCGTTCCTTCCACCGCTGCCTCCGCCCCCGCCCTCCCGGTCGCGCTGAGGTCCGCCGCGACCCTGGCGAGGTTCCCCACTGCGCCTCCTGCCCCCACGCCGCCACCCACCGTGGCCCACGCCTTTACGCCTGCCTCTCCTGCGCTGCCGTCTCCTGCGACGCCCACGCCCGCGACCACGCCGCCCTCCGTCCCGGCCACGAGATCGCCCTCGACGTCGACCGCGCCGAGCTCTTCTGCGCCGCCTGCCGCGATCAGGTCTACCACCCCGATTTCGACGCCGCCGTCGTGATCGCCCTCACCTCCTTATCGTCCTCCCGGCTTCCTCCACCACCGCCGGCGGCGGAAAAGTGGGCAAAGCGGAGGAGGGTGGAGTGCCGGCCGTGGGCGCCGGATCCGAAGGAGCGGGCGGTGATCGGGCAGAGATCGAGCCCTTTGCTCGTACAAGAAGGCAGCGGCTCCTCTGCTTCCTCCACCACCACGACCGCCAACTCCACTACCACCACCACCTCCTCGCCCTCCTCCTCCGCCTCCTCACCCTCCTCACTGCCGAGGGGACTGAAGGGAATCAATAATCTCGGCAACACTTGCTTCATGAACTCGGTGCTCCAGGCGCTGCTCCATACGCCGCTGCTGAGGAACTACTTCTTGAGCGATCGGCACAACCGCTACGTTTGCCAGCAGAAGAGCACGAAGAAGGGTGGGATTAAAGAGAAAAGCAATGTGGCTGAGCGGAAGAATCCGGCCAAAGAATCGCATGTGTGCCTGGCGTGTGATCTTGATGCAATGTACTCGGCCGTTTTCTCTGGTGATAGGAAGCCTTTCAGCCCCGCCAATTTTCTTTATAGGTATATCTCTCTTCTTCTTCTTCTTTTTATAAAATTGTTGGAGGGAAGGAGATTAATCTTGTTCATGTTGCTGGATTGGTGATTAGGTTTATTTGCGCCATTATATAGAGAGAAGGCTAAGCATGTATCATGTATGAATAAAAGAAGACTTTCTACTACTGTTGAGAGAGTTTGTACCAAAAGGGCACGCACAGTCACAGAGGGAGAGAGAGCAAATTAGTCTCTGTTTGATGGAAATGGTGCTGGTTTTGTGGCTTGATCGCAAATTCAAGGAATATTATATGAAAATTATTTACTCCTGCTTTTCTAGTTGTTCATGAAGATTTTCATCTACCTATAATTGATGCTTGATTGTTTATATTTTTTATCCAATAGATATCTGCATTGACGATCTTGCTGAAGTCCTATCATATTTTCTGATATATTCTTTGCCTTTCTAGAATTAGCTACTAAACTTTGTTTATATTTATTTATGTAGACGTGCACCCTACCCTTGAGATTCTGCACTTGGCATGTCACAGTTCACATCATGAGCAGCTGCAAAAATACCACCTCTTTAGCAAGTCAAAAATCCTGAATTGTAACATGATCTTTTTTCTTTTGACTCACTTCATACAACTAGTCTACACCTTAAATAGTACAGTTGACATATCTGATGGATTGGACTATCTCAACTTGCTGTTTGTCTTGTATCAGAACCTGTTGTATATACCATCAGATGATAAAAATATGAACCCACACTGCTTCTTACTGGTGTTAACCTAATAGGCAGTGTCACCCGGAAACTTCAAATTCTGTGTGTTTTTTTCTTCCCCTTTGCCGTATCTGGACACTTATAACATCACTTGGCATTTCAATGCGCAAATTATAATGTCACCATCGGTAAAGCATCACCTTTTAATGATTGCTTCGTCTTTCACAGTTGGTGGCAACATGCATCAAATCTTGCTAGTTATGAACAGCAGGATGCACATGAATTTTTCATTTCGATGCTTGATGGGATCCATGAAAAAGAGCAAGATCAATGCAAACATCACAACCATGGTAATATGCTTCAAAACTTTATTTATTCACCCATCTCTCAGCCTTTCTGCTGTTTTTGGCATATGTTTAACTATTTAATAAGTGGACATCTTAATCTGTGCTCTCGGTGCTCATGCCAACAAAGCTATGCATAATGCACTTACCAATCTTGGTTTAATTAGCTTAGTCATTTTGCTTAGTAAACCAATTCATAGTGTAAGCTATGCCTTGGGCATTGAAACTCAATTATCAGGGTAATAAATCAACAAATAAGAAAAATGCATGTATAGGATGCAGAGCTTAATTATAAATTTGTAGTTTTTCCTTCTGTATGCAGGAGATAATTTGCACATATCTCAGTTAATAAATAAGGCATTATAGGACTATATCTGGGAAAGTATAAGCAGGTGGCCTCTCCAGTGTGACATGTAGGCTCGTTCCATGTGGATCTGTATGCATGGCTTCCATGTTAATCATTCATCACTTCTGGTCCTAATGTTAAATATATAAGAAAACCATTTTGCCAAGTTCAGTTTGTAACAAGCTGGGATCATGTATTTCGAACTTTAATCATGTTTGGAAATCTAAGGAACTAACTGTAGTTGAATCTAAAGCTTATGATAATTACTGAGATTTTATTTTAATTACCCATGCACATGCATGCTGAGTTCGATCATAAGAGATTAGTAATCTTAAAAGTTGTGGAATAATCAGGTTGCATTGTTATAATATTATCCTTTCTAACACCACATGTAGTTTTAGTTGAGTTAGAATAGACTTTTAGCAGTTATTTTCTGCCCCAGGTTGCTTCTCTCTCTCTCTCTCTCTCTCTCTCTCTCTCTCTCTCGCATGTACTCACACACATGGCCCTAGCAACATTAATATGCTTAGGCCATGAAGATATTGCCATCTAAAATGGTCTGCTCAATGTTGATAATGTTATTAGGCTACCATACAAATACAAAGTTAATCTACGAAACTGAATTTCAACTTAATATTTTCTACTGGGGGACTGATGGAGGATTTTGCCCTTGATAGGAACAAAATGGCCAAGGAGAAACTATAAAGCCAAACCCAGATACAAAGATTGCCTGCATTGTATAGGCTCTAGGACTTGCAAATATGTAATCCTTTTAAGATTCTAGACAAGCTGTTATATTGATTAAATGTAAAGGGAGAGGGTTATATCCCTTAAATCTATATCTGACTTACAATTTTAACCGGTATTCATGTCTTCTTTTCTTGATGTTCACCTAATGTTTTTTTTTTTTTAATTTTATTTTATGTATCTCTACATAGGTTGTAGGTGAAACCAGAAAACTATGGGGACCATTCTTTGAATGCTTTCCGTTTCATTATGTCTTCTGAAATCATTTACAAGTGTAGCATAGAGGTAGGAAGGACCAGACAGCTAAAAGAAGTAAAAGTATTGGACTTGGACATGAGCATACTAGAGGTAGTGTTGTATGAGCCTGTATAAAAATTCATAGAATTGTTCCCAACCTTTTGAGGTAGGAAATTTGGTTATAAATGTTGAGTTCACTAGCAATTCCGGACATCTCCACAGACACCTGTACTCTCATTTGCATGCCTATTAGAATTTCTATAAAATACACCACTAAAACAATTCATGCCATCAAGTTACTTTGCACAACACAGTAATGTGATATGGTCAACCATTCCTTGTGTTATATGGAGTTGCATATAACTCAGAAATTATCGATGCATCTTGCAGAACTCCTGGTATTATTGAGTATTCCTGATTCATGGATGTTATGGGACTTTAGCTTATGGTTGTAGGAACAAGTAAATCCCATTCAGACCATGAATGTTATCTCTGTTGCCAACCTCATTTGACAGATGAATCTGGAATTCCTTAGAAGAGATATGTAGTCTACCATTCTGACTATCCATAAATATTTGTCAACTGCCCATTTATTTTTGCATGGACGATGCCTGTATCAGTACATTGTAATTGAAGTTCCTTGTTTAAAATTCCTTGGTCAAACTTTCTAATCTTACTCTGTTTGTGCAGTAGGCAATGGGGACTGTTGCATTGCTCATAAAGTGTTCTCTGGTATCTTGAGATCTGATGTCACTTGTACTATCTGTGGGTTCACATCTACCACTTATGACCCTTGTGTGGACATCTCCCTGGACTTGGATTCTAGCCGGGATCCTGTAAAGTTAGCTACTTCTAAACTTCAAATGTGCGAGAGTGACACAGAATTAACAAGCCAAAGCTATGGAATTTCTACCCTCTTGGGATGTTTGGAGCACTTTACAAGGCCAGAAAAATTAGGAGCTGATCAGAAATTCTTCTGTGAAAACTGTCAAGCGAGGCAAGAATCCTTGAAACAGATGTCCATTAGAAAGATTCCATTGGTCACTTGCTTTCACATTAAGAGATTTGAACATTCTTTAATTAGAAATATGTCAAGAAAGGTTGATCGCTATTTGCACTTCCCGTTTTCTCTTGACATGGGCCCATTCCTCTCATCTTCCATCTTGAGGACTAGATATGGCAACCGCATATTTGCTTTTGATGGGGATGATTCATATGCATCTACCGAGCTGGCTTCAGAGTTTGAATTATTTGCAGTGCTAACACACAGTGGTAAATTAGAAGGCGGCCACTATGTAACTTATCTGCGGCTCAATAATCAATGGTATAAATGTGATGATGCATGGGTCACTCATGTCAGTGAAAGTATTGTGAGAGCTTCACAGGCATATATGCTGTTCTATGTACAGAAAATCCTCTACTACCGGGCAAGCCAGAATGTGGTTGCCTCTTGAATCATCCATTTGGAATAGTGGTCGTAAAAATAAGGCTCCTGCTGGAACAAGAGTTACAAGAGAGGGCCAAAGGATGGTTGAATCTTGAAGTGCTGAGTTTTGCCTATGGAGATGGTCTGGACCAGTTTTATACAAGTGAAACAGATACCATTTAGTTATTTGTTCAATCTGAAAACCTTTTTTAATTTTTTTTTTTTTTTCTATTTTAAAACCAATGAGTCGTCAATCATTAGTACAGCGAGACAAATGTGATAGATTTGATCTTTTTGGAGTATGTTCTAACTGCCTTTCAAGATTAAAGGAAACCTAAATTTTTGCGGTGTTCCTTCCAACAGTTGGACACTTGTTTCCATGAGTAGTTGGTTATGAAACTGTGGCTGTAGTTCATGATATCTTTGTTTGACTTTTTTTCTGACACACATCATCAAATTATGTCAAGCTTGGATGTGTTCTGTTGCAGTTCGGTAACATGGTCCGTTGCCTGTCCATTTTTGAGAATTTGATGTAATGAGTTCTCATTTCTGTCTGCTTGGTGGAGAAAACTGATGCTAAAATTATCACCTAGGAATTTTAAATTAAGTATTTAACTAGTTTTCCCTTCCTTTATGGTGTCTCTCATTTTTAGCCAGCTAAACCATAAAGAATTTACTAATTTCCTATTCTCTATGTACAAAACCAATGCTTTTGATCCAAAGAGGAGACCATGATGACATGACACATGAAGGAAAACTGGTATCAAGAAGGATTCTACACTCGAACAAATCTGGTTAGATCCATTCCAGGTAATCTTTCAGACTATTTGCCTTGGAGGATAATTGTAGATGGTTTTGTCCCTGTTTGCAGTTTGCAGGACATGGCATCAAGTGACCTTCAACATGGTGTTGGTCGCTGGTTTGGGGTATTCTACACCAGCTTTTTTTATCATAGGAAATATTTCTACGCATGCTAGTCAAATTTGGTTATCATCCACAAAATTGTGCCTCGTGAGAACTGTATTCATCAGCAGAAGAATCTTAATGATGATTTTGAAGAAAGAAATCCTCACCAGGCAGTGGATCAAGGAATTAGAAGTGTATAATGGATGGCACCAAAATCTAGGCATCTTTTTAATTCTATTTAATTTTGTTTTATTTTCTATGCATTTAGTACATCGGCAGGGTGCAACTTGGATTGGGTTAATGTGTAGCAGGCCCAGACTGACCAATACTTTGGGACAAGCTGGTTATATACATACGAGTGAAGACGAGACTGTTGCCCACGTGGGTGTGATCGTATGAACATCTCTTACCTCAGAGACCTTTGGGACAAGCTCCAATCCTTTTCTTCTGGGAAGATCACCCATATTTAGAGAGAAGGCAGTCATGAAGCTAATGCAAGTTTTGCTTCATTTCTTCCTCTCTCTTTTCTGCTCGTTTCTTTCTGTTTCTCTTCTTCCAGGGACTCCCCCCATTCCATTACACACTCACACGCACACACGAAAAAAAAGACACCTGTTTTCCTTAATTATTATGTTCCTCTCTTTTGCGTACTGAACGGTAGAAAATACAACAAAATGGTTATTAAATGGTCCACCCGAACTTGGGCGCGAGAAAATCTCGTTTAGAATTCATCCTACTGGTTTTCTGACCGTTTCCTTTACTCCCATCTCATCTAGAATTTAAGATCAAACCATGGCACTTGGCTTTTCCCCCTCTATTTAACAAGAACTCCACGTTAAAAACTAGAGGTAGAAACAGGATGGGTTAGGTCAATCTTTAACTCGAGCTTCTCAACCCAATCCAGCGCGACCTTAACTTCTTTGAGCACAGTCCCAAAACCAGATTGGTTCGGGTTAGATTTGGTTTGTTGGATCAATTTAGCCAAGTCACCTGTTACCTTCTCCCATATCATTTAAATAATATCCAAAAGTAAAATAAAATAAGCCAGGAATAGTAGTCCGTGACTCTGCGAGCTTAATATTAATCCCGATTTTATATAATTGAACAAACACAAGTGAGATCTTAAAAAATGAAGCCACAACATATTATATTGTATATTTATGTAGGTTTGAGTTCGGATGGAGTTGGGTTACATGATATCTTAGTCCAAATCTAACCTGAATCTAAATGAGGTCAGGATTTTCAACCCAAATTCAACTTGAGTTGCACCTAAACCCATTCGTTTGGTTCAATTTTGTGTAGGGCTCCAATTAGGTTCGGGTTAACCTACCCAATCTCCAAATCCTCCCTACTGAACTTCAAAACTACACCTCCTTGTTTAATGAGAATTCTTCCATTCTTGATCGGCAATACCATGCTCAATCCACCATTTTATTTTCTTGAAAGACTCACTAACACTCCCCTTAAATGTGGGTCATACATGCAAAATATCACAATGCACTGATCATTGAGTTGGATCCTGAGAAGGTTGAATTTTACGGACCGTTGATATGCTGCAAAAAAAATATTTTATTTTTTTGGTAAAAAAAAAGAAGGAGAAGAAACAGTGCTAGGTTGACCCAGAAGTCTAATTCAAATATGTTACGCAAGTACAACTCATTGCACGTCTCCCGTTACAAGTAAATTACTTTTTTGAAGCAAAGGAAGAAGACCAATCCTCCACTTTAATTACAATGCATCACCAAAAAGAGGCATGAGTATCGGAACGAATCTTAATTTAAATAAAATAAAAATTATCATCGGCAATAAATAAAATAATTAAGAAAGATCAGTGGAAATCACTAACACGTGATTGTTTGGTAAGAGACTAATTATGAGCTTTTGTTATCATCCTCAACCCAATTGGGTTACGATTTGGGTCAGTTGTTTCAGTCTTTTCTACATTTGAATTGTCTTATCAAACAGGGGTCGGACCAGACGAAAGGGAAATTATAGGGGTTGGACGGTCAGGAAGGAAGCCGCCTTCGTAACTCTCACCTCTCATCCCCTCCTCCAACTTTCTCTCTCTTATCCCCTCGTTCTCCTAATAGCCAAGTGCGGTGCTAGTATTATTTCTCTTGAGACGTATATAGATTATAGAGGTATTCTTCTGCCAATCAAAACGAGAGCATCCGAGGGGCCCTAGAGGGCTTCCCCCTGCGCCGGCAGCAGCGATTTCGTCGATGAATAGTGGTGGAATCGATCAAATTTTCTCCTCTTGAGAAGGTATTTGGTCCGGTCTCTCCTTTTGTTCTTTCTCCTTTACCGTAAGCTTCGGATTATGTGATTCTTAGGATAAATTAGGTGTCAAATATAGTTTCGAAATTGAATCTTGGTGATCGTGAACAAATCCATGCGATGGCTTCTGCTTAATTAAATGGCTTCAAGATTGTTTCTTCTTTTCTTTTTTTTTTTTCTTTTTCTTCTTCTTCTTCTTCTTCTTCTTCTTCTTTTGGTGTTTGAGATGTTCATGCTATGCCCTAATGCACTAAGAAGAGGGAACCAAATATTTCTCCAAAACTAACGACCTAAAGAATGGGTTTTATTTGAATATCCGAATCTTTCCGATCATGGAAAACCTTCAGAACTGATTTTCTTTGGACAGATGCCGTAAATATCGATTCTTTTCTCGATATCTGATGCATATGCTGAGCATGGTGTACTCGTCGGTGCTTCTGCTCCATGGGTATCTTTGGTTGCTTTGTTTGCTATACTAATTCCCATTAGTTGTGGACCAGAACCAGGACTAAAGATGTAGGATGGTCATCTTATCCTTCTAGTTTTGTACGTACGCTAGGTTTTTGTGCCGCTTGATCTGTCCAACTGATTTGAACTTAATGTCATCATGATTTGGAATGATAGCCTGTGAAATATGATAGTGGAGAAAACATGCGGTAGCAGTCTTAGGTTTGACATAGCTATATGTTTCAGGCAAATGAGTAGGCAGAGATGACTGTAATGAGAATGTGGAAATTTATATACTTTCCAATGGGTGGAAGCTATTCACGACAATATTTTGCAATCAATATTAAGATCAATTTAAAAGAGCTTTACATTGTTAGAACATGAAACCTTTGACGGGAATGAAAGTTAGTATGTCAAATTTAGAAAGGAGTAACATGAGAACTGTTAGAGGCTTAGAGCTGACACATTGTGTCTCAGCTTTTGTTATTAGTATTGCAGATGACAAACAGGTGCAGTAAGTGGTTCTGTCTTGAAGATTGCATTAAGTTGTTATCATAGAATGGGTGGACCATTCAGTTTTCTGCAACTTGATCAACACTGCCTTCTTTCATCTGCGAATTTTGTTGAAATTTTGTCATCAATAATGGAATAATTAATCCAATGTTCTTGAAATGGTATATACGTTGCAAAGCTCATTTTCATATTATAAGGTGGCAAAGGACAGGAAAAATTAGGTAGATTAACAAAAGCTAGAGAAAGGAGAAAATCTGTTGAGGATATGCAGGGAATAGTCTTCTTTTCTCTCCCCTTTTTCTTTTTTTAAAAGTGTCAGGAGATTCTTCATAGAACTTTCGATCCTAAGCAATCACCAAAAGCGGTATACGAGACAAGCTGTGGCACTCTGTTGGAATGGATAAGACCCTATCATGGTCTGCTTGTTCTTTAAATGGATAATTATCAGATTTGGACTGGATTCCTAAGACCAACTTAAAAGAGAAGGATGTTCTTTCACTGAACAATTGAGGATTTGTGAATAGCAAACCTCATATCTCTATAAACCCATGGAGAAAGCCATCAAATCTCATATCTCTACGAACCCCACAGAGAAAGCCATCAAATCCCATTATCTCTATGAACCCCACAGAAAAAGCCATCAAATAAATCCGACACGCAACCCTAATGATTTTGATCTTTATTAACACAACTTAAACCTAAACTAGGACTCTAGACACCAATCCTACTTGACTCAAGAACCCATTAAAAAGACTAGACCCTAAACTAATAGAAAAATTAACAGAAAATAGAAGTCCTTTCCTAGGTCCCCCAAAAGCAACAACGTACAAAAATCCAAAACTAATGCTTAATCTAAACCCACTTCAAACTTAAACTATATCCCCTTTTACTGGTCATACTTTGCAAAAATATGTCATGGTATTGAGGCCATTACAGGAGTTAATTAGCTTGTTGGAGGTTGAACTTTAAATTCTCCTGACCTATCTGTACCTTGGAAATGGAAAAACAGCTTGTTCTTTTCCAAAGAGAAAAAGAAAGAAATTAATGATTGGATTATTGGAAGGAGCAAGTTTACATGCATGCCCCAAATTATATTTAAAAAATTATCCATCATGGATTTTTTCAGTTGCTATCTATGTACCTATCTGCATATATGTTTGTATGCGTGAGTGCGTGCGTGCGTGTCTATGCACACACACACACACACACACACACATATAGCCTTTATATCGTTATAATTTAACAATGGTCTTCAAAACAAAGTATTTATGTTGCGGAGTTTGGTAAAAGAATAAGTGTATAAATATCTTAAGTAAATTGCTGGCAAAATACTAAGTAAAAAATGCAGACTGTTAGTGTTCCCAAAAGGAGGCCAAAATGATCCAAAATAGTAGCATGACATGTTTCCTGATCATTCAAAAGCTTCAGGTTCTTTATGATGTGGATCAGTGGAGATACTATATGGTGACACTAATATAATTATTGTTTAAAATAATTCTAAACGATGGCATCATTTGATCATGTTGGTGATTCCATGTAAAGTGAATTTATGAGTTTACTCCAAATAATATGGCATGTATGTGGGCTTTTTCCTAAGACAAAGTATATATGTAAAAGTATATCTAGTTTGCCTTTAATGTCACTACATTACTACAAAAAGATAAGCATTGTTCCATACACTTGCTGTTGTTTTCATGAATCCTCAAACCAAGGTATGCTGTCTCGCTACCGGATCCTATACTCATATGGTCATACCAATCTATTACTATATTCTGGTTGGGTGTGTAGACACTTGGTACACTCCCTGTATGGGCATTCCAGTTTGGTACTGGTTCCATACCAACATGGTATGGTACGGTTTGTATGCATGGTATTGATTGATATGGCATTCATTGCCTCAAACACATATTCTTGTTAAGGGCTATGTTCTAGTGACATTTCAAGCTCTTCCATATGCTTTTAACCTCCACTAATCATGGCCTAAGTCTTCCTCCTTTTTTCCCCTAGGCCTTTCAACATAGAATTGAGTAGGTTAGATCTTCATTTGATCTGACTTAAACATATCAATTTCAATATACTTGTCCTTTACTCAGTGCTTCCTAATTTTGCAACATACTTAATCCAACAATCTCGTTTTTCTTTCACATTCACAGTCTTCCTTGGGTCCTTTTAGTTCCCAACCTTCAAATTATTCAATATTACATGCTTTATTGTTCTTTTGGAATTTTTTTTAAAGTCACCTAGGAATGTACCAATGGTGTTTCACATCTAAGCACCTCTTTGCTTCCTATGTCTGGGTCTAATTTTTTTAGATATATATTCATCTATTAATTATCTCCATTTTTAATTTATGCACAATATACTCAAGACCAGTGTTTGCCCTATCGCCCGAGAGGGGGTGTACTGGTATTGTACCATTGGACTGACACTAGTGTATTATATCGAACTGCATATCAATACTGTAATAGGATGGTACCAATATAGGGTTTGATACCAAGATGCCGAACCTTGCTTAAGATAGTAAAATGGACACACTGTGTTATCTCTTGGTCACCCATTTTTCATGAGCTACTAATTTATTTTGTATTTCCATTAAAATTGTTTTTTTTATACCCTTGTTTTGTTTTACTAATTTTTAGGCCCTTATCCTTGAAGGCTTTCCTCTATTAATCCTGTTCTGAATAACCTTGTCATCTTTTTCATCAAGGAAAACAGTATCATCTGCAAATTATATACACCATGACACATCCTTTTATGTATTAGCAGTAATTTCATCTGTGGCAACTGAAAAGTGTAAAGAGTTATTGATTTGGTGCTGACAATGCTGATCCTTGGTGTAAGTCTACTATGACTAAAACAATTATTTTTTCTTGCCACAACTACAGCCAAAGCTTTTCTGCCTCAGCATACATGCTGTTAACAAATTCAATATACCAGTAATGCCAGTCATAAGCCCAGATGGAAAGGTGGCGTTCTGATATTAGGTAAATAGCTGGTTGTAGAAAGAAGCTCAAAATGTAAAATGAATTCTGATTTTTTGTTCATCACTGAAATAATGCATGCCCCAGCCTTGTATACGAAGTTTCTTGAAATGAGCAAAGTATCACCATGAAGAGTTTCACAAAAGTCTAGGACCTGTGGAGACAAGGAAAGGCTAAAATGGATTGGGTGACCAATGCCTATATATTGCTTGCCTGAGTGGTAATACTCTAGCTTCATTTGTTTATGTTCTGGGGATGGAAATTGACACCCTTGACCTATTTTGCATTCCAGTGTTCGGTGGTTGATGTCATGCATATATGTTAGTATTATAACTAATTGATGTCCATCTTATAGTTCATCAAGCAGTTAGTGCAATAGTTTATTATCATTGCTTTTTCTTCAGCAAATAGTAGACATTTGCTTAGACTGCAAGACATAAAATTTTTCTCCCCACACCTGATGCCTCTATACAATCTGGTTTTGGTGAAGTTGAATTTTATATAATCTTATGGCAGCAGATATGTAGTAGCATTGCAACTATTTTTTCTTTGGAGAATGTTCATATGTGCTCCTACTCAAATCATTTTGCTGACATGTCTTTCAATGACAAATTGATAAGATGCATTTACCCTGCAAGTGTTGGAAGGATGATTTGGATTATCTAAAAGATGCTATAACACAGACTTTTGTTATCTTTGGCGAACCACCATTGTTACACACTGCTACAATGATACTGACCTATGAAGGGATACTAAATGAATGATGATGCTACCACAGAATCTTTTATGTATCCTTTGTCAAAGATTGATTGTTGATCAGTAATGCTCATGTTAGGACTCAAGAGAAGCAAAAAGCAAAACCACTACCAATCACTGGAGGAAATTATGATTTAAAGGTATATCTATGTAGAAAACCTAGTTTACCTTGTGGGCTTTTTGAGGCAATGTTGCTAACAGCTACTTTTTTCTTTCATAAATTCTTTTCAGCATGATAGAAGGGTAATTTTGTTGATATATAGTTGTTGAAAAGTTACACTATATGAGAGTGATTTTCTCCCCATTTCGTACAGGATGATGAACTTTAAAAAGTGGATTTCTTGCCAACTGATTTCTAAATCATTTCTGTCAGCAAGACCTTTCCGCTTCTTTGATGAGGAGTCACCAGATGAAGATGTTGGCAGTCAAGGTGTTTATTCCTTCAAGTGATGTATTTATCTCATGTTATTGAACAGTTATTCTTGTTCCTTATTATCATTAGCAAAGCCATACTATCAGTTTCCTCTTTAGATATCGATGAACCTGATTATTTATGTGCATGATATTGAGTTCAAGCCTTTGCATAACAGATAAATATTCTTGTTTTTGCATGTGCATATGCATGTATGGAGGTTTTAACCTTGGTAAGGGTTATCTTTAGTGATCCTTGCTTGGGGACATAATTATTTATTTTAGGGATGGAATACCAAACTGAAAATAATGGAATATTCATTCCACATCGAATTGTAGATGAGTATAAGCAGCATGCTCATCCAAGAAAAAAGTGTGGGCTATGCTTGAAAATCAATTCATTGTGGCCTGCTTTGCCTTGGATTTCATAAAGGTATATATAGTTGTGCAGGTTGATTTGCTTAAAGCTATAAAAATATGTAGCCTATGCTTGAAAGTCAATTGATTGTGGTTTGCTTTACCTTAGATTGCTTAATGGTATAACAATGTATGCTGATTTGCACCAAAAAATCAAGGAGTAGTTACTCAACAAGACAAGGCTTGAAACTTTACTTGCTGATGCAGCGGGAAAGAAAGAAGGTGAGATTTGATTGATGAGGTTACACTTCGAAGATCAATATGCAAATAGAATTAAACTGGATTGAAGAACCCTTTGCTTGGTGAAGGAAACTCTTTCAAGAAGAATTTTATTAATGTCTCAAAAGGCTACCCCTTACAATTTATGGACATATTGATAGGACATATTCCCATAACCCTAATTCAGGCATTAACCCTAATATAGAATCATACTCGAAATAGAACTCGACAAACATGCTAGAGTTATTCTACTACAAATATGGAAATTTGGCTAAAATTTGATATTATCCTTAATGGAAAATTTATAAGAAAACCCGACAAAAATCTTTTGAGTCCTGTTTGCTAGCATGCTCGCTCATTGGTTGGAAACATATCAAATATTTGATCATTTCAGTTTTCACTTGCAAATCCACCGGCTCTCTCGATGCTTGGCATGGTATCGCTAGTCATAGTACTTGCTAGCTAAACCCTGTGCCGCATCACTTGCCCTGACTATTTTGCAACCTCTTATTGTGCTCACATGCATTATGCACTTTTTCGTGTCCTAAGAATCCATAGAGAGCCTGTTTTTAGACTTTATATGAATCCTTCATTCTTGTAATGGCTGAATTGTAGTTAATATGTGATTTTCAAAATAAAAACCTTTTTTTATTTTGAAAATTTTTATCTAGAAATGCAAGTCTCAACTTTTTAGACCCTCACATACTAACCCTTTCCTTCTCTTTACAGGGAACTAATTTATTCATTGCACAAAAACATTCCATCTTGTTAGAGGAAATCTTCTTTATTTTTCCTTGTGCAAATCCTTAGCTTGTCCATACTTATTTCTAGTTTTTTGTTTCTGGCTTACTAATTCTCTTACACAACATTCCCTTCTTATCACGCTTATTCTGTGTTAATGTGCACTTTATATGTCCCAACTGTCCTGCTGTTATCGCATGGATAACATCAACATGTACAAACAGATGACATGTATCGTCTTGCATGGTGATGAGTACGGGCACTGATCAATATGACAAGGTCTGGCCTTGTCATGATAGCTATACATGTTGTGAACGTTTCGGCAGCATATTCTGCATATCCAAATAACATTTTCTAAGAAATCATTCTTCTACATGTAAATTTTTGGTAATAAACATAACTTATATATGGCTTACCCAACTCAAACCCATAAAACAAGTTTCAAGAGCTTATATTGTAAAGTCAAAATCAATTGTATCTAGGCTAACGCTTCTTGTAATCACTTAACATATTAATACTCATTTAGTTAGATCACTATGCTAGTGAATGCTGTAAGAGAAAGGAGGGAAAGATGATGTGAACTGTAGGGAAGTGATTTATGGAAGAATCTGGATAGAAAATTTCATCAAAAGGATGAATTTAATCAAAATCCATGTAATGGATGTTAAATATCAATTAGTTTTGCCATTATGGCTCTATGCCTCATAAACTGTTCAAATAACATAACAAGTTTGCTGTTCTGCTAAATCCCCATGTTCCAAATGCTAAACTTCTTTGCACTTTTAGCACCTTTACCAAGTAATGTTCTTTGTGGCCAGGTATAATAGACACGGTGAGCATGGAAAGAACAGTATCCTCTGGTGCTTCCCATTCCAGCAGGAACCAAGTAACTGAATTTCCAGCCAGTCCACTGTCTGATACAGCAGATACTTCTCCTCTAGTGCAAGATGATGATAAGAATGCAGATCCACTAAGCAAAGTTGATGCTCTTCAAATCAAGTTCTTGCATCTTGTCCATCAGATTGGACAGTCACCAGACAATCTTGTAGTTGCACAGGTTTTATACAGGTTGCAACTTGCAAGCATGATACGAGCTGGTGAATCAGATGTCAAGAGACCTGGTCTGACGATCAGTAAGGCTAGAGCTATAGCAGCAGAGCAAGAGGCTTCTGGTCGACCCATTGTGGACTTCTCGTTTAAGATTCTTGTCCTGGGTAGAACTGGTGTAGGCAAGAGTGCAACCATAAATTCAATTTTTGATGAAGAAAAGGCAGAAACTAATGCATTTGTACCTGCCACTGATAATATCCAGGAAGTTGTTGGGTGTGTTAAAGGAATCAAGGTTACAGTAATAGATACTCCAGGCCTTTCGCCTGCACATGGTAACCAACGTCGAAATAGAGCACTCATGCTTGCAGTGAGAAGGTTTATAAGAAAGTCTCCACCCGACATTGTTCTATATTTTGAACGGCTTGATGCCATCAACAGGGGCTACAGTGATTACCCACTACTGAAGCTTATAACTGATGTTTTCAGTTCATCCATCTGGTTCAACACCATACTTGTCATGACTCATTCTTCCTCACCACCTCCTGAAGGACCTGATGGCTACCCTGTGAGCTTTGAAACATTTGTTCACCAGCGTACGTATTTGGTGCAGCACTACATACACCAAGCGATTTCCAACTCACAGCTCAAGATCCCTGTCCTTTTGGTGGAGAACCATTCAATGTGTCGGAGAAATACAAAAGGTGAAAAGGTTCTACCAAATGGCCAGGTCTGGATGTCTCAGTTTCTGGTGTTGTGCATAGCCACTAAGGTCTTGGGGGATGCAAACTCCCTTCTAAAATTTCAGGACAGCTTTCAGCTGACACCAACAAGCACCAGACTGCCCTCACTGCCCCATCTCCTCTCATCACTTCTTCGCACCCGTTCGTCATCTAGCAGTGGTGACTTTGATGATGAGGTGGACGAGCTCTCAGACAATGATGAGGATGACTATGAACAGCTACCCCCTATCCGTATATTGACAAAAGTTCAGTTTCAAAAATTATCCAGAGCTCAAAGGAATGCATATCTCGATGAGCTGGACTATCGCGAAACTTTGTTTCTAAAGAAGCAGTGGAAAGAGGAACTTAGGAGTAGAAGAGAAAGAATGCCTCCTACCAATGATACATCTGTAGGCAATGATGATTATGAGAACGGTGCTTCCCAAGAAGTTGTGCAATTGTCTGATATGACTGTCCCACCAAGCTTTGATTCTGGTTGTCCTAGCTATAGATACCGATATTTTCTTAGCAATGATAAGTGGCTTGCAAGGCCTGTTTTGGATCCCCAAGGCTGGGATCATGATGTTGGTTTTGATGGGATCAATTTGGAGGCTTGTCTGGATGTGAAAAAGAATCTCCAGGCTTCACTAGTGGGACAGGTAAGCAAGGATAAGAAAGAATTTGCCATTCAAGCAGAATCTGTAGTGAAGTACGTGGAACCAAGGGGCCACACATTGCTTTCAGGAGTTGACATCCAAACTGCTGGCAAGGATTTAATATATACCGTTCATGGAGATGCAAAGTTTAGAAACTTTCGATTAAACACAACTGGAGGTGGGCTTTCTGTGACAAAATTTGGTGGCGTGTACTTTATTGGTGCCAAACTTGAGGACTCCATTTCAGTCGGGAGGAGATTTTTGCTGATGCTGAACGCTGGACGGATGGGGGGCTGTGGTCAGGTAGCATATGGAGGGGGTTTAGAAGCAACCATACGAGGGAGAGACTACCCTGTTAGGGATAATAAAGTGATGCTCGCCACCACCGTGCTTTCCTTGGATAAAGAGTTGGTTCTAGGGGGAAGTATTCAGTCAGACTTCAGAGTTGACCGTGGTACAAAGATGTCTGTTAGCGCCAATTTGAACAATAGAAGGATGGGTCAGGTTTGTGTAAGGACCAGCACCTCAGAACATGTTGAGATAGCACTAATAGCAGTTTTTTCACTAGTTCAGGCCCTATTTCGGAGAAGGCTGACTGATGCTGCAGGCTGATGGAGAAACATTAGTTTTTCTTTTAGTTGATAAATAAACAGACCAGAAGTACAAATAGGCATGTTCTTCTTGTGATGCTGAGAGATAAGTTAGTGGTTCGGACTTTCCTGTCGGACATGCCTCCTACTGTTCTAATTCATCAAATGGCCCCGGAATGTACACTAGTGATGTGAGATGACTCAGTTGGATTTGCTAATGAAATTTTGAGGCAAAGAGACTTCTTCAAGAATTTTTTGGAGCCTGTACAACTTATCTTGGCATGGGGCGTACCATTATTTATATGGGGATCTTGGCCGATGATGCCGTAGATGGTACATGCATGAGGTAATTAAAGCTGCAAATAACACATCGACACCAAGTGCATTATCTTCTTTGCTTTGATGGATTTTTTTTGTTGTCAGATATGCTGCTAGCACCCTTCTTCTTCTTCTTTTTTTTTTTTAATGAAAATGGTGATATCAGGTTACCTCAAATGCTAAAATTGCAGCAATGTCAACATGCCTAGGTGATGAGCCCTCTATAAGCAGAAATTTTTCTTGGACTTTGAACATCTCGTAATTTTTTGGATGGTTGTTTTAACATTGCTGGAAACAGATTCATATATCACTACTGATTTTATCAGTTGAACAGTGAGAAATTAGATGGATTATACTTGAAAATGATTTTGGTTACGAGGTGAATGACCAGAAAATTCCAAAAAATATCCGTCTGGGGATGCATCAATACCGTAGGTCAGGCTGATAAAAATTCCCTATTAATTTGAAGGGTGCAATGGCAAGTAGTATACAACTTCTAGTTATAATACATATCAGTTACAGCAAGGTAATCTGAATGAGTTCCTAAATGCCCAAGTTCTCCAATTCCTGGCCTACAAAATGTTGCTATATGTTCTTAAATGTGTAAACGTTGTCTTTGTTGAGTTGATTACCATGGCCTCATGATCTCAAACTAACCTAAACAAAAGGGTGCAGTGCTCATTAAAACTAAACAAAAAAAAAAAAAAAGGGAAAATTTTTTTTTCTGGCTTTGGGAGACAATTTTGAGTTTTCTTCATCCAGACCCATGATATGCCCCAGGTGTTTTATGAGTCTCATTTGCACCGAAAAGGATTAAGGAGAAAGGTTAAGACACGATTTCCGCATGTTCTTATCACCTAGCTGGTTGAAGATCCGTGCATATGCATTGTGCGGGATGAATAATTATAATATATAATTATTAAATTTTTTAATAATAAATATTCATAATAAATATTTTTTATTTTTATATTTTATTTATTATATATATTATCTATATTATATTTTTTTAATTATTTTATAAAATAATATATATATATATTTTCATATTTTTTCTACGTTGATCGATGCTGTTTCACCGTAGCTCCTCTTCTTCCTCGATAAATATCGATTCTTGAAGGTGAAATTGAAAATAAGACAGGCTGCTCGTGAGCCACTTGGTCTATTTTGGCCTAGCTTGGCTCAATTTATTTATCTAATTAAATCAGATTTAGGTCAAAAGATTGATCTTTTTATTTAAACAGACTTGGTCTGTTTATGTTTGATCTGACTTGTGAGCCTGATAGACAAGCATGTATAATTAATTATATATAAAATATATATTTTAAATATTATTTATATTATATAATTATATATAAAATTTTTATATAGTTTAAATAGGTTTGGTCTAATAAGCTAACAAGCTAAATCAGATTTTGTTAATTTTATAAATAAATCAGGTCAAACTTAATTTTTTGGCTCATCATAGGTCATAGGTCAGGCTCAAGCTAATAATTTCTATAATAGGCCTGACCTTTTAAAGTCATAATTTTTATAACAGGCCTGGCCTTTTAAAGTCTTGGCCTATCGCAGCCTGGCACATTTCCATCCCTATCGATCCCGATCACACCACTGCCTTTTCTCTTCTTTTCATATCTTTATCATGCCGATCAGTGCCACCCCACTCCTTGCCATTTTATCATGATTTTTCTTCTCTATTAACAAACGCCAATCCTGATTGCAACTCCTGGAGCCTCTATCGGTATCATCACCTCTGGCGTCATCACTACCTCTTCTTTCTCCTCCCTTGCCTCCTACCTGACCCCTTTTCTGCCACCGCAAATATCTTCCATCCCGACCATCCCATCTTCACCCAACCACCTTTCGTGTGCTCTTGCATTTTGAATTTCACTCGTATTGCTCCATGGCCCAATAGGAGGGTCGGTGTCTGACAATGCTGTCGACGATAAATTATTTGATTTAAATCCTCATGACTCACTCGTGCATTTTTTAAAATTATTTTTTTAAAAAATATTTTATTATTATTTTAGTTTTTTTTTGTAACTTTGCACCAAACATCTAGACTTTCCATCGGCACCACCCACGACTCCTCCATGCGGTTGTTGCTCCTCAGTGCCTACCCACATATTTTTAAAAATTATTTTTTTAAAATAATTTTTTTATCATTATTTTAAAGTTTTAATTAAATATTTTAAATATTTTATTTTTTTTATCTTTTTTTTATTTTTAAGTATTTTTAATTAAAAATAATATTTTATTATTATTTTAAAAATATTTTTTTATTTCAAAATTATTTTTTAAATTCTGAGGAAGAAGGCCGTGCAAAGAAGAAGTAGGTGGGTGTGAAGGTGCGATGGCCGGGCAAAATAACGACGAGTGGCATCGGAGGGGAGGTGGGTGTTCGGCATGAAGCCACAAAAGGAAGAAGAAATTAAAAAAATATTTTTCAAATAATAAAAAAATATTTTTAAAAAAAATATATTTTTGAAAAATACATGGTGGGGATGGAAGAGTCGTGGGTGGCACTAGAGGGGGGTGTGGGTGTTTGACATAGAGCTACGAAAGTTTAAAATAGATTTTAAAAATAATAATAAATTATTAATTTTTAAAAAATATTTTTTAAAAAATAAATTTAAAAATATTTTATTTCAAAATTATTTTTAAACATAATATTTTATTTTAAAAATAATATTTAAAAAAATTCTCCTCCTCTTGCATTCTTTCTTTCACGTATTTTCAAAATTATCTTTTAAAATTAATATTTTATAATTATATTTTTAAAATTTTTTAAAAAAATATTTTATCATTATTTAAAAATCTATTTTTTATTACAAAAAGCTTCTATAAAAAAATCTTTTTTAATAATTTATTATTATTATTATTATTATTTATTATTATTATTATTGTTATTATTATTATTTATTTATTCTCTTTCTTCTCCTTTCCCTATATGCCACACATCCCCCCACCCTTGGCTGCTTCGTGCACCATATCCCCCATGGCACTCTGCCCATCGTGTCTCTGGCATCACCCTACGGCCGCAGCTCCGCAGCTCCTACCCTCCCGTACCACCCCCGGCGAATCCGTACCCCATACACTCCGCAACCCCCTCCATCGTCGCCCTCACCTACCCCACCGCGAACCTCCACCTCAACCACCTGCACCAGCCACACTGTCCCCTGGTTGCTGCTTCGGAGCTCCTCCCACCCTCCTGCACTGCCCTCGACCACGCTCAATTTCACCGCCTATTGGTCCCAACCTCTTCTCTCTCTCCTAGCTTCACTTCTTCGAAACCCCACTTCCCACCTTCTTGGAATTCACTATCTCCTCATTGGAATCAGCTGCCCAACTGCCTCTCCGTCAGACTCTCCCAACCTACCACCAGCTCCCTCCATTTCTCCTCCCATCCACCACCATGATTACTCGGCTTCACCTCTTGCTACTTACAAACCTTATCTTCCATCTTACCAGAATCCACCATCTCCACCAGCAATGACAAGAGAAGACGATATTGGTGGTAGCGACGTCATTGCTTACGGAACACGGGGGCCTTTATATTAGAACATAGGTAAGCGGTTGAAATAGTTGGTTCCATATGGTACAGTAAAAATTATCTAAGGTGGCAATCCCATAATATTTCTCTACATATACATACATACATACATATATATATATATATATATATGGCACTTTGATTTTATTTTATTATTTTATGTTTTTTCAATAAGGCTCTTATTATTTGAATAAAACAAAATGATTAAGTTGAAAGAAACTTAAAGACCAAGTACAACTGAGATTTTACATCTGAGCACTTTCTTTAAGCAGGTAATTCAGCATAACAGATAAATCCATCTCTTAATTGTCAACTTGGTAGTATTTTTAAAACATCAAAACCTTGATACTCGTTAACAGGCGGAATGGATACCTAACAAACGTATTCTTGTAATATCTCTCACTTAGGTGAATTAATTAAGAGAAGTTGAGGAAGTAGATTGAAGAATGGGGAAAAAGGATGTCAAATTTGAAATCTCAATGTTTCAAGCTACTAGAATACATAAAAAAGTGCTCTCTTCCGTCTCAAAAGCCACTATAATTGCAGGAGTTAAGGGACGCCCTACCTTGTTTGCCTGTCTAATGTCACCATAAGCGTAGTGGACCACTTATTTGAGCTTAGAGCATGGAGTTGTAGCTGAGTAGCGCTAAGGCTATATTGAGTTGTATTTGCGGACACCGTGTTTCTCCCAAGTCATTTTCCTTGCTAGTTGCTACATATACTTTCATAGAATGGGAGTGAGCGATTGCTCTTTATATGTTTCGAGTCTTGAGGCAATTTTTTGATGGTTGTTAGATAGAATGCACCAAGCACGTGACTAATCTCCAAATCCTACTTTTGCATAATTTAAACTGATGAAAGAAGAAATTCCATCATCATATTTAATAATGGAATTTTATATCTAGGAAGTAAATTTGATGCATCACAACACTAGATGACTTTTTGTTCTCAAGGCCCCTATTCTATATTTGCTTTTGTTTTACTTGGCAAGCAAATGGAGATTGAAGAGTCGCCCCCTGCATACCCTCGAAGGTTGCATGTATGCAATATGTCATCATGGCTGGGGCAATAATTATCGCAAAAACGATTCCTAAATAGTAGAATGAGTTGTGACCTTTGCTATAACAATGATGTTAGTATAATTAATAAAAATAAATATTTTTTTATATGTATACCCTTCTAAATATGCAAAATTATATGAATATCTTCATATAGTTATTATTTGCTTTTATACTTTTACAGATATTTTTTCCATATATCTAGTTGTTAAAAATATTTCAATCATTTTATCCCCCATCCAAAAAAAGAAGGATGTACGTGTGAAACAAGTATTTTATGAAGATTATGTTAGATATGTGTGCCCTATAAGCCAAAATTAGCTGACACTTGTAATACACTTATAGAAATAAAATTATAATTTTAATAATAAATAATAAAATAGATTATTTTCTATCATAAATATATATTTAGTGTCTGTGATAGATCCCTTGAGTTAATGGTAATGATAACTCATATTTTCAAGAGTTGAAAATTTAAGACATGAATTTTCGTTATTAACTCATAAAATGCTTTCGATCGTAGGATCATTATGAGAATGGTGATTGATCCAAAAAGTTGGTGTACAATCGCTTCTTTATAGTAGATGAGTGTTGAGTCTACAGTATAGAAACACCAGAGTGAGAGTACAGGTACTCGTTAGAGAACGAGGACACTGAGTGTGACCACCTCGAGCAGTCATAAGGAAGTCTATCTTCTCGTCAATAACTGACTCGAAGCTGCAGTGGTGTGTCTGGTTCTTTGACCTGAGGTGCATCGACAGTTCATCTTGCGGATGTTATAGTTTGACTACACCATGACTCGATCTCCTAGCTATTCGAAATTCTGAGGTGTATGTTGGCTATAGCATGTTCATTGTAGGAATTGGATTGCACTAAAAAAAAATCTATCTATCCTCGGTGGATGAGGAGCAGTCCTATGATGATCATGAGAATCAAGTCCATAAGTCCATGGCCATGGCAGAGTGAAATAATAGAAAGAGTTTCTATTAAGGTTTTCACATCGAACTTGAATCGAATGATTAAATCATATGATAGAAATTAGGGTTTGACGAGTTCACCTTAACCTTAACCTGATTGGAGCTCAAGATAGAAGAACTTAATCACACAGGTAGCTGCACCGAGAGATTAATTTTCAGTTTTAATGGATTGCCACCATATACTATTAGGTGTCACTGCTGAATTTTGAGAGCAATTAGAATGATTTAGATGATCGACCATTCTAGTTGTCTAAATCAAAAGAGTTCTGATCCATCGAAAGAAGTTTTGATAATGTCGATGATAGAGATCACAACATATCCCATTACCATACAGAACTGAACCTAACTGGATCACACAAATAAAAGTTTAAATCTGGATATCATCAATTGACTAATTCAGTTCAATTGATTTGAATAAGATTCAATTAGGTTCAAGAAAATCATGCTAGCACATGATTGAGCCTAACGTTCTCCTTCTACTATCATTAAAAGTTATCTCGACTGAGCCAAATATGTTTGTGCTCGTTCAAATATCTTTACTTGGTCTGACTGGAGCTTGTACAGATCAGAAAAGGGTTGTCTTAATTTATGAGATAAATTTGAGATAACACCTGCCATTTTTCATCACCTGCTAATTCTTATCTTTTGACTTTGGTCAAACATTGATCTTTGACACTTAGACATCTACCCATATGTCATGCATCCATAAGAGAGTAGATAGGAGCTTGTCTCCTTGCTAAAAATTAGAAAGGAGGGGGTGCATGCCTAGAGAGGCGTGCGCCTATGGATAGGGATGCCTGGAGTCCCATATAGATGGGACTCCAGGTTGCTTCTTGGATTCTACTTAGGTGGCGTATAGGAATAGACTTTGATCAGTCTTAGGCACCATCTAAGGATGAATTGAGGGGCTCTCATCTAATTAGATCAGATAATGTCATCCCACCAATCATATTTAGATCTAATTGCATGAAGTAACATGATTAGCCCGGATAATGTGGCACTGCATGGCGCAGCAGGATCTATATAAATCATGTATGTGCCTAACTTTAAAAAGAGTTCTCTCTTAGCCCACGCCCCAAGGCTGTCTCTCTCCCTCCTTCATATCATCTTCTGGTCCTCTCTCTCCTCTCCATGCTCAAGAAGATTTGGGCTCCAGTTTGGTATGATCCAGGCAAGAGAAAGGTGACGAGAAAGAAAGAAGGCAGCACTGCCGCAGAGACGACTGCAGATCTTTGAAAGAAATTTTGAAGATCCTCCAAATCAGATCCAAATCTGATATTTGGAGAGGTGATAAAGAAGAAGAAGATCTTCAGATCCAGTCCGAGTGGATACCGATAGAGGCCAGACGCTTGCGTGGCTAGATTCAGAACCTCAGGCAAACAACAGGATCATCAAAGGATAATCTGATTATCCAACATCAAGGTATAAATTAAATCAAATTTAATTTATTTTTATTTTTATTTATTAGATCTATAAAATTAGATCTGAAATATCTCAAATCTGATCTAGATTTATAAAAAAATTTTTTGAAATATCTCTCTTGATCCAATCAGATCTGAACAAACCTGATCCAAAAAATCAAGATTTTTTTTCAACTGGTATCAGAGCCAGGTTCTAAAAATTATTTAAATTTGATTTAAATTTATTTTTAATCTATTAAATAGGAAATTTTAGATGTCACATGAGATGTGATTAGATCTAAAATTAAAAAAATTAAAATTAAATAATTTAGATCTAAGTTTTACAAGATGCATGACTAGTTGTAAAATAGAACTGTTCTATACATAGTCTTGCATATTCATAATTTAATTTGATTAAATTATAATTTTAGATCTATTTATTTATTATTTTTTGATATTATAATTATTATAATAAGATCTAAAAAATAAAAAATAAAATTATTTAATTTTTGGATCATATGAGATATGATGAATGCATGTTTAGACTAGTTGTAGAATAGTTCTACATAATTATCTAGATTAGAATTTATTTTGATGTGATCAATTTAAATCTAATTTTTTAGATAATTATGAGATAATTTAGATCTAAAAACATGCATGATATGATACATGAGATGTATGCAAAATATGTTCATAGTTAGATCAATTTTTGTATATGAGATATATGATGTAGATCTAACTAGTTTTGTAGTTTTGTATATTTTTGATTAAGGTTCCCCTTGGCCGTCCAATCATAAGAAATAAAGTAGGATTTAAATGCCCTCTCCTTCCATTCGATGGGGTGTTCTTATGATGTGTAGGGGTGCTGCACGTTCGTCCTTAATCAGAAATCAAGAACTTACTTTCTGCAAAATCCTAGATCCTGAAATCCTAGGATTTAATATACATATTTTATTTATGAACCCTAAACTTAATTAAAAATTAAGATTATGAAATATTAATTAGGTCTAAAATTAAGAATTTTAGATCTAAGATATATTCATAATATTGGGTTCGGGCTTGGGTAGCTCAATTAGGTCTAAGCGGTTGATCAAACCGAATCAAGAGTTGGTTAGATGGGATCAACAATGCTTAAATTGACCAGCCTAATAGGATTAAGTCTGGATCAAGATCGAGTCACGTGAGTGATCGATCAAGCTAAGACCTAATTAGGCTCAGTGGTTAGAGTCTGGATTGTAGGCTAACCCAATTGATTCTGATTCAATAATTTGGTGTCTAAGATAAGTTTGGCAGATACGATTGACTGATTTTTAATTGGGAGCTACTCGACTTGAATGCATTCTTGTCGAGTTAATGGCATATCCCTTCCACCGATCTCACTTATCTGGCCATATTTGTTGACTAAGTTCTGATTTGAGGTGGTCAATAATCCGAGCTAACCCATGCCACTAGGTTAGTCATAATGGTTATGACTATGTCAAGTCTAGTTTAATGAGACCTAAATCAAATCTTCCTAAGAAAAGATTAAGTCTAAGGTCTTCCACCATTGTAGATGTGCGGATCCTTTCTCGGGGTTGATTGTTCTCGACTGGTTACAGTGGTTCAGTTGCATCGAAAAGATGCAACCATGTCTATTAGGCATTGGATGCTATGGACTGGAGGATAGATTGGGCTCAATATTTCGATACATGGTGAGAGACTCAATTAGAAATCCAATCTGTGCAAATGGTGGGTCTGACTTAACTAAGGAGTGGATCAATATTTTGGGCACGGTGAGATTCATGAATTAGAGACCAAGTTTGGGTGCACCATGATTAGAGAATCATTGAACAAGAGTTGTTCACTCATTGGCTAACCCATCACCAATAACTATTAGGTGAGGTGATGAGTCAGTTGGTGGGACCGCACCATCCACTAGAAATCATTAATCATGGAGATTTTCGCATCTCTACAGAGAAAGTGTAGAAATCCAAAAAAATAGTGGAAGCTAATTTATTTAAAAATAAAAATTTTAAATAAATTAATTAAATCTTAATTATAATATCTAACTAGAAACTTTGACTCTCTATAGAAAAATATCTGCATCCAATCCACTAGCACGTATCCTGGACACCCATAGACTGATCGGATTCAATTACAAGGATTGGCTTTGGAACTTCAAAATTATTTTGGATTTCGAGAAGTTAACTCATGTATTGGACTAGGACCCTCCCACCTTACCAGCTCGTCCATCCGCTGAATAGAGAGCATCTCTTGATAAGTGAACGGATGAAGATAACAAGGTCAGATATTACATGTTGGGCTCGATGTCTGATGAACTTCAGCATCAACATGAAGATATCAGGACTATCCGCCAAATGTTGGCTCACCTACAAGAGATGTTTGGTGAACAAAGTCGCGTAGCCAAGTATCAAGTCACTAAACGACTTTTCAAGGCTAAAATGTGTGATGGACAGTCAGTCCAAGATCATTGTCTGATGATGATCAAGGACTTAGAAGAGCTTGAGAAGCTCGGAGTGAAGTTGGACCTTGGATCTACAGAATGATATAATTCTGCAATCCTTGACTGATGCATATGGGCAGTTCATCATGAACTACCATATGCATAAACTTCAAAATTTTCTAGCCGAACTTATGAATATGCTGGTTACTGCTGAGCTTTCTATGAAAGGTTCTAAAGGCTCAGTGCTTGCTATGGAATGGACTTCTTCCAAGAGAAAAGTCTTTTGGAAAGAAGAAGAAGTCTGTGAAAAAGTAGAAGATGGAAGAAGGAAAGAAGAAAAAGGTAGAGCTGAAAAAGAAGACCGCTGATAAAGAAAAATATTTTCCATTGCAACAATGATGGCCACTGAAAGTGGAACTGTCCTACTTACCTGGCCACCCTGAAGAATAAGAAGGCAAGGTCCTTCTGAAGGTATGCTCATTATTGAGTCTAACCTTACAATTTTTTCTGCATCCAGTTGGATGCTTGACTCTGGTTCTAGTGCTCATTTATGCACTTTCATGCAGGATCTTGAGGATAGCAGGAGGCTGAGGGATGGAGAGATGATCCTATACGTCGAAAATGGAAGCAAGAGTTGCTGCCCTGGTGGTGGGAACATACCCTCTTCGACTATCCATCTGGTTTAGACTTAGTTTTAAAAGACTGTTATTATGTGTCCTATAGCAAATAAAATTTGATTTCTGTTTCATGCCTTAGCACTAGAAGGCTATGTAATTAGTTTTCTTAAGGACCATTGTAACATTCTTTATGAAAAAAATAAAATTGCAAGTGGTTTCCTTATTAACGATCTTTATCAGTTATATATTGATGTATCTATTTTTAACTATCGAGCAAAATGTGAATGCCATGAAACGACCTAGGGATAGTCCAAACGAATAGGTATCTATGGCACCTAAGACTTAGGTCATATAGCAGAAGATAGGATTAACAAATTGGAGAAAATCGGGCTATTGAGTCCATTGACTTTCGAGTCATATCCAATTTGTGAATCTTGTCTTCATGGCAAAATGACTAAACTCTCCTTTTGTAGGACATGGGGAAAGGGCCACAGATCTTCTTGCCCTAGTACATACTGATGTGTGCGGCCCATTTGATGTGCCGGCTAGAGGCAATTTTGTCTACTTCATTATCTTTATCGATGATCTATCTAGGTATGGGTATGTGTATCTTATGAGACACAAGTCTGAAGCTTTTGAAAAGTTCAAAGAATTCAGACATGAAGTAGAAAAATAAACTGAAAAATTTATTAAGGTTCTTCGATCAGATCGAGGAGGTGAATACCTTAGTCAGAAATTCCTAGACTATCTCAAGAAAAATGGCATAGTCTCTCAATGGACTCCACCAGGAATACCTCAACTCAACGGGATTTCAGAATGGAGAAATCGGATCCTATTAGATATGGTCCGATCCATGATGAGCTTCACAGACCTTTTCGATTTTCTTTGGGGACACTCATTTGTTAACTGTCAATATATTTACTGAATAGGGTTCCTTCTAAAATCATTTCCTACCACACCGTATGAGATATGGCATGGTAAGAAAATCCAAGTCTGAGTCATCTCAGAATTTGGGTTGTCCGGCTCATGTCAAAAGACAACAAGCGGACAAGTTAGACTTTAGGTCCTTTAGAGCTCGATTCATAGGATATCCTAAAGAGTCATTAGGATATTATTTCTACATTCCAGAAGATCCACAATGTGATTGTGAGTCGACATGCCATCTTTCTTGAAAAATAGTTTATTCAAGATAGTAGGCATTGGAAAAGCAGATCAAGCTTGATGAGAAAGTCTCACAAGAACAATGAGCTAAAGGACCAATTGGAACCAAATCAGGTTGAGCCAATACAGAACACTACCTCCTCCACCTCGTAGATCGGAAAGAGTTTTTCATCCCCTGAGAGATACTTAGGTACTTATTTCAGAGGAAGTAGAGAAAATGTTCCTCGTAGGTAATGGATGCTCATGGTGATGATCCCAAAACCTATAATGAGGCGATATCAGATATCGACTCCGAGAAATGGCTAGAGGCAATGAAGTCAGAAATTGACTCGATGCACTCAAACCAAGTCTGGACCTTGGTAGATCCACCAGAAGGTATAGTACCTATTGGGTGTAAATGGATCTTCAAGAGAAAGATTGGTGCAGATGGGAATGTGGAGACATTCAAAGGCTAGATTAGTGGCAAAAGGTTATAGTCAACGCGAAGGCATTGACTATCAGGATACCTTTTCGTCCAGTAGCTATGCTAAAATCCATCCGCACATTGCTTGCTGTTGCAGCCTATTTCGATTATGAAATATGGCAAATGGATGTGAAAATGGCATTCTTAAATGGATATCTTGAGAAAGATATCTATATGGAACAGCCGCTAGGTTTCACATCCAGTGATACTGATCACAAGGTATTGCAAGCTGCAAAGGTCCATATATGGACTTAAGCAAGCATCTCGGAGCTGGAACACTCATTTTAATGATGTGATCAAATTATTTGGTTTCATCAAAAATGAGGAAGGAACCATGTGTCTTTCAAAAAGGTCAGTGGGAGCGCTGTTGTCTTTCCTCGTATTGTACGTGGATGACATCCTCCTTATTGGAAATGATATTTTCCATGTTGACCATCAGTTAAAATATGGTTATCCAAAGAATTCTCCATGAAAGACCTAGGTGAAGCATCCTTTATTCTAGGAATTAAGGTCTATAGAGGATAGACCGAATAGGATGCTAGGACTTTCACAGAAGATGTACATAGAGAAAGTACTAAAGAGGTTTAGTATGAAAAACTCTAAGAGGGGATTAATACCCTTCAGACATGGTATTCATCTTTTCCAAGAAGATGTGCCCTAGCACACCTGAGGAAAATAGAACGCATGAGCAAGATCCCTTATGCTTCTGCAATAGGGAGCCTCATGTATGCCATGCTATGTACACGACCTGATATAGCCCATGCTGTGAGTGTCACAAGCAGATATCAGTCGAAATCCAGGTGAAGAACACTGGACTTCTGTGAAATGTATCCTTAAGTACTTGAGAAGAACTAAGGATATGTTGTTGGTCTTTGGTAATGGAGAACTCCAAGTCCAGGGATATACAGACTCAGATTTTATGTCCGATGTAGATGATCGAAAGTCGACATCTGAAAGTCTGTTTATGTGTAATGGTGGTGCTGTCAGTTGAAAGAGTTCCAAGCAAACTATGATAGCAGATTCCATCCATGGAAGCAGAATATATCGCTGCATCAGAAGCTACGAAAGGAGGCATTCTGGTATAAGAAATTTGCCGCAGAAATTGGAATGAATGCCATCAGATGTCCATTCCTCTGATACTGCGACAACAATGGCACCATAGCCCTTGCTAAGGAGCCGAGGTCTCACCAGAAATCCAAGCACATCGAGCGGCGATACCACCTCATCCGCGATTACCTCGAAAAGGATTACGTCGAGGTCAAGAGAGTCGACTCCGCAGACAATGCGGTGGACCCACTTACAAAGCCGTTGGGCCAGCAGAAGATCGAAGCCCACCTTGAGAAGATGGGACTTAGACTTTGTAGCCAATTGGCTTTAGGACAAGTGGGAGATTGTTAGATATGTGTGCCCTAGAAGCCAGAATTGGCTGACACTTGTAATACACTTCTAGGGGCAAAATTATAATTTTGACTATAAATAATAAAATGGGATTATTTTCTATCACAAATGTGTATTTAGTGTCTGTGATACATCCTTTGAGTTAATGGTAATGATAATTCATATTTTCAAGAGTTGAAAATTTAAGACATGAATTTTCATTATTAACTCATAAAATGCTTTCCGACCATAGGATCATCATGAGGATGGTGATTGATCCGAAAGGTTGGTGTACAATCGCTTCTTTATAGTAGATGAGTCTTGAGTCTACGGTGTGGAGACATCCGGAGCGAAGAGTACAGGTACTCGTTAGAGAACGAGGGCACTGAGCGTGACCACCTCGAGTAGTCATAAGGAAGTCTACCTTCTCGTCGAATGACTGACTCGATGCTGCAGTGGTGTGTCTGGTTCTTTGACCTGAGGTGCATCGATAGTTCACCTTGAGGGTGTTATAGTTTGACTACACCATTACTCGGTCTCCTAGCCATTCAGGAATCCCTGAGGTGTATGTTGGCTATAGCATGTTCATTGTAGGAATTGGATTGCACCAAGATGGAATCTATCTACCTCGGTGGATGAGGAGTAGCCCTATGATGATCATGAGAATCAAGTCCATAAGCCCATGGCCATGGCAGAGTGAAATAATAGAAAGAGTTTCTATTAAGATTTTCACATCGGACTTGAATCGAATGATTAAATCATATGACAGAAATTAGGGTTTGACGAGTTCACCTTAACCCTAATCTGATCGGGCTCAAGATAGAAGAACTTAATCACACAGGTAGCTGCACCGAAGAGGTTCGCATTTTCAGTTCTGATGGGTTGCCACCATATACTGCTAGGTGTCACTGGTGGATTTTGGGAGCAATTAGAATGATTTAGATGATCGATCATTCTAGTTGTCTGAATCAGAAGAGTTCTGATCCATCGAAAGAAGTTTCGATGATGTCGATGATAGAGATCATGACATATCCCATTACCATACAGAACTGAACCTAACTGGATCACACAAACAAGGGTTTGGAATCTGGATATCATCAATTGAACTAATCTAGTTCAATTGATTTGAATGAGATTCAATTAGGTTCAAGAAAATCGTGCTAGCACACGATTGAGCCTAACGTTCTTCTTTTACTATCATTAAAAGTTGTCTCGACTGAGCCAAATATATTTGTGCTCACTCAGGTACCTTTACTTGGTCTGACTGGAGCTTGTCCAGATCAGAAAAGGGTTGTCTTAATTTATAAGATAATTTAAGACAACACCTACCATTTTTCATCACCTGCTAATTCTTTTCTTTTGACTTTGGTCAAATGTTGATCCTTTGACACTTAGACATCTGCCCATATGTCATGCACCCATAGAAGAGTAGATAGGAACTTGTCCCCTTGCTAGAAATTGGAAAGGGATGCCTAGAGTCCCATATAGATTAGGACTCCAGGTTGCTTCTTGGATTCTACTTAGGTGGCTCCTAGGAATAGACTTTGACCAGTCTTAGGCGCCATCTAAGGATGAATTGAGGGGCTCTCATCTGATTGGATCAAGTGATGTCATCCCACCAATAAGATTTAAATCTGATTGCATGAAGCAATGTGATTGGTCGGGATGATGTGACACTGCATAGCGAAGCAAGGTCTATATAAATCCTGTCTGTGCGAGTTCTCTCTTAGCCCACGCCCCAAGGCTGCCTCCTCTCCCTCCATGCCATCTTCTGATCCTCTCTCTCCTCTCCACGCTTAAGAAGATTTGGGCTCCAGTTTGGTGCGATACAGGCAAGAGAAAGGTGACGAGAAAGAAAGAAGGCAGCACTGCTGCAGAAGACGACTGCAGATCTTCGAAAGGAGTTTTGAAGATCCTCCAAATCAGATCCAGATCTGATATTTAGAAAGGTAGTAAAGAAGGAAGAAGATCTTCCAGATCCAATCCGAGTGGATATCGATAGAGGTCCAGATGCTTGCGTGGCTAGATCCAGAACCTAAAGCAAACAATAGGATCATCAAAGAATAATCTGATTATCCAACATCAAAATATAAATTAAATTAAATTAAATTTATTTTTATTTTTATTTTTATTTATTAGATTTATAAAATTAAATCTGAAATATCTTAGATCTGGTCTGGATTCATAAGAAAAATTTTTGAAATATCTTTCTTGATCCAATCAGAACTGAATGAACCTGATCCAAAAAATAAAAATTTTTTCTTCAGATTATATATAAATATTTTTTTTAAAAAAAAATATTCATATATATTCTAATATTTAGGAGGGCACCTATGTAAAAATCTTTAAAAGATATCTAAAACATATAGGGTTGACAAAATTATTATTTTAAATATGTATCGCGACTAATTTCTGTCCCCTAAATAGGTAGTTGTTTGCATGCATCAGTTATATTTATAATCCCCACGTATAGCACCCAAACATCAAACAATTCATCTTGTACAGCCTTTTCGATCATCGCTGAGCTAGCATGACCCGGAAAATATATCCAGAACGATCAGTAGCCACATCCCGTGCGTGTATGATTGTACCTACCCTCAAGATTCCACAAACGACAGTTTACCAATCCACCAACGGCTTCCCATGCTCGGGACGGTAGGACCTAGCAGTGGTCAGCCAACGACCTTATCCTCACCGCGAGCGACCTGATCTCGGATCCGGGTGCGGCGTCACGAGCTGGTTGAGATTTATTTCAGACAACCTGGTAACCCTAGTCAAGCAACTTCATTATTTTTTGTACATGGAGAAGCAATTGCTTAATTAAACCTTGAGCTAGTGTTGACCGGCAAGTGATTGCATTCACATGAAGATAGCCAGATAACTAAAGGCTGCAAGGTGCAAAGTTGGCTACGAGGTTCTATCACTGCAGCAGTGAGGCAACCTTCAAGATTATTTTAGATTAGATTTTTTTTAAAAAAAAAAAGGGGGAAAAATCTAAATGTGTATGTGTTTTTATACGGACAATTCCCCCCACCCAGACACCCAAAAATTACTAATAAAACAAAATCACTTTCACATAAGTAACATTTCGAGTTGGATCAAGAAAACAAAGCATACTCGATGAAGCATCAAGCACTGCAGCAAAATCAAGAATATCCGTTTTGCATAGGACGGGGAGGTATTTAGATACACAGAAGGAGAGGAATTGATTAACAGAGACGCACCGACAAGAAAGCAACCGAACTGACATACAAATAACGAGACAAAATTTATATATATATATATATATATATATATTGAGATAAATTCTGCTTTCACTAAAATTCAGTCTAAAGCTTAATCTAATGCAGATGATAATCACGAAAGAGCTTCAATCAAAAATTCTCTCCCTAGCAGTCGAATTCATTCAATGATCGAACTATCCAGCAATCAAATCTAGCCAAACTTCTTCAGTCAGTCGGACTTTTATGAAAATCAAATTTCTTTCGGACTCTTCTAGCAGTCGAATTTCTACAAAAATCAAATTTTTTTCAGACTCCTCCAACAATCAAATTTCTAAAAAAATCGAACTTCTTTCGGACTCCTCCTCTAATCAAACTTTTATGAAAGTCAAACTTCTTACAGATTTTTTCTTCAGACGAATTTCTACAGACGATCTCACTATTGAACGGTTATAATTATCACGATAATTATGATTATCATTTATCAAAACAACACGATCGACATTTATCAAGTCAATCACGATCGACATTTATCAGAACGATTACGACAGTCATTAATCAAGATAGTTACAACAAACTCCACCTATAAAAAAATCCTCCAAATATATTTTCTCTAAATTTTCTTCACTTTTCCGAAACTCTATCGAACTCCATACTAAGTACTTTATTTTTATTGATCAGAGCTAACTTAATCATCGAAAGATGCTATCAAAACCACCTTCATCGGCTCTGAACGAAATTTTATTTTGCAGATCACCGACGGTGATCTCGTTCTCCACTCTAAGTTAATCCAATATCAACCAAATTCTATATCAATAATATCCAAATCTTCTTCCCATTTTGCCTCTCCACCACACCTGCGGACGGCCATATATCACCAATGACCTCTTCGAGGCTTTAAACAATGCTGCAAAAATGAACATGACGAGAATGCATCACTGCCTCACATGCTTTCTGGTGCCGCCACAACGTGCGACACTTGTAGCTGGAAGGGGAAACAAGTGATCGGTAAATTATGATTTATGAGCCATTCCACTATTTACTCAATAATATAAAGGTTCCGTAATGCTGACAACTTGTGAATGTTCCCAAGACATTTTCACTCTTCTATTTGTTCTCGTATATATCATAATTTACAGTCAACATGGCCTCCAAAAACAAAAACAGAAAAAAAATAATAATAATAATTTCACAACTCTTCACTGGTGGGAAGTTGAGGCCAAATCCAGGAATTGGTACAAGAGTTTAAACTTTCAACATGCCTGCTCTTCGTGAAAGGAAGGCACATAAGAGGATCAATCATCAGCAGAGAGAGAGAGAGAGAGTGACGCTTGGCTTTGATTCATAATAATTTATAGGTCCCTGTAGATCGGCTGCGGCGTCCACTTAAGATGCAAATTCAGTCTTCCAGACTTTAGCCCCCTCTAAAAGAAAACTATCAGTAAATTCTCCCTCCAGAATCACCCTTGTTAGTGTCATGATGCATCTCCCAATGTAATCCTAAAATGGTGAACGATATTGTTATAAACATTATTTTTGCCAAATTTGAATGCAACTGCAAAGACTTGAGTGGTTCGATTTTTTTTTTTTTTTTTTTGTTTCCTTTATTCTCTTCAGTTCAAATGAGAACTCCGAGACATTACAACAGCAAACAAGAAATTAGCTAAGGGGAATTTCCTTCAAGAATCCATATGTTCACTTAAGGATATTATCAGGAATAAACTTTAGAAGACTACCCAAGCTTTTGCAAACCCACATGCAGCTAATTGTTGCAGCCAACAAATGAAAAGACCAGAAACAGAACTCACCTTTCCAAAGGTATCATGGTCATAGAACTTCCAAAATAAGCAAATCATGTAGCCCATCTTCCACAAGAAAGTCAAAGGTCTGGTTCCAAATTGGATTTAAGCTATCATTTACTACCTGCAAAACAGGGCCACAAGTTTTTCATATTTCACAAGCAGTACAAGGTTCTTCAAATGTTCATAGAGGATCAGAAAGCATTACCCTTGTTTTATTCTTTGTTTCTAATTTCTTCATACGCAGCACCAACAAATGGGTCAGCCTTTCCCCATCACATCCATTGCAGGCAAATCTTCTGCAGATATAACTGTCACAGAGAGAACTCCTCTAATGATGAATATCCTTTTTCCTAAGAGTTGCTGCCCTGTCAATCACAGCAGCATCAGTTCCATTCACCCCACTTTTGAGGGCCTTCTCCAAAGTGAAGTCATTAAAAAATTTTGACCGGCAAAAGGATTAGGAAAACTCATTCTCCATTGCCGAAAAGGACAGTACAGAAGCTCTAGATGCACCTGAAGCGCTAACGAGCACAACATTTGTTATTGGAACGACTTGCAGCTTCAAGAAGTCAAAAATACATACATTCACACAAATATATGCATATTATCAATAAGGAACAGAAGTTTTAAGCAATAGTAAACTAGTTGAGCCTCAACTTTCCATCCAACAAGTTGTTCTACTCAATGATGACAGCATAATGTCAGCACAGATAAATAACGGTTGATAGATATTTAGCAGCGAAGGACTGACAAAAAAGGTGACTAGTTATTACAACCAGACTTC